>LUCG01286171.1:0-10421 GCA_001633085.1 Carthamus tinctorius
GGGGGTTGATGTTTCCATGAGAAATATGAGACACATTTTAGAATAAGATGCACAAGAATAATTCAAAGCCCAATTCATGAAAGAACATGAGATTAAAGAGATCAACGGTTTAGACCCACTTCTCACATTTTTTTACCATCAACTCAACTTCTCACACGATATTATAATCATCATGGAAGTCGATAAATGACAAAATTGGCCCTTGTTTAATAGAAAATCTTGAAATTACACTATATATCATGTAGTTTTCACTTTATTACTCATTATATTACTTTGTTAAGTGGTCTCACATAACACATTCTATGATATCTGTTTTTNAATAATTGCCAAGTAATCATTTACTTAACTGATCATTTTAAAAGAGTATATATTATAACTTTTTATCCATTTTGGAAAATGATGAAAATGTACCATCTTTTTTTGTCACATTTTGGGTGGTGTTTGGATTAAAACCTTATCCAACAACTACATATATATATACACACAACTATATATAATATTGATATTCAACATGCAGTGAACTTTACACCATAATGTACAGTTTAAATAGAAAAACCATTTCATCTCTCTCTCCTTATTTTGAGAGAAGTTTACATCAGCCACTGTGGTGTTGGTTCAATATCTTCAAAAGGAGTTTTAGGTTTTGGTTGTTGCTTCTTTGAGAAGATTGTTGGTTCCTGGTTCTTTGGTGGTGTTATTGAATCCATTACACCAACCAACATGGAGCCAAGTTTCCCAAAACCACCACCTTTTTGTTCAAAACTCTCACTATCATCATCATGCGCCTGCTTCGTTGTGATCCTTATAACCCCATCCGGATGTGATGCCATCATCGTCACTGTCTCGTACACCTACCATCAAAATAAACGTTTAATTACATCCTAATGTCGACCGACCTACCATTATAGGTGGACAAATCAACCAAAGTATATATAAAGGGAGGTTCAGGCGAAAACCTCAAAAAAAAAAAAAATGGAAAAACTGAGGAACACCCTGGTAGCCCTACATCTAGACGGTATGGAGTAGTGCTTACAAGTAAATTAAGTTGTTTTTTGGTTTTTATGCACACGTGCATGTTACAAATTACTTGTATGCACAAGTACATACTGTCCAGATGAAGGGCTACAAGGGTGTTCCTCAGGTTTTCGTTTATTTGAGGTTTTCCCTCGAACCTGGCCCTATACATGAGAATTGGTCCAAGTCTTGCTGACGTGGGACTTTAACACGCCCTCTTCAACGGATACTATACAGGCGCAAGTTGTCCCAGAGTGTTGAGAGGGGGCTAGGCAAGTTCAGATTACCCATAATGGTAGACCTTGTGTAATAATATGTGAAACCCTTAGAATACTCTCAAAAAATAGCCCTAGCAAAGAGGAGGCTCCAGCATGTATACATGAGAATTGGTCCAAGGCTAGCTAATCTGCGACTCTTACACGCCCCCTCCAAAGGAGGCTAGACAGGCAGAAGTCGTCCCAGAGTGTCGAGAGGGGCCTACAAGGGTGAGAGGACTAGGAGAGTTCATATTTGGCCAAAGTCGTAGATTAATAATAGATCCAAGTCTTACCAATGTGCGACTCTAACACGCCCCCTCCTACAGAGGCTAGACAGGCACAAGGTGTCCCAGAGTGTTACCAAGGGCCTAGGAGAGCATATATTGCCCTCCTAAAGTGTTAAACCTCGGGTCTGATACCATGTGAAAATACGCAGAATCCACAAATTACTATTCAAAAGAGCTCTTAACGAGAGAAGGGACGTTCCAACATATATACATGACAACCTGTCCCAGTTTAATTGATATCAGACTCTAACACACCCCTTCATTGGAGGATAGACACACACCAGTTGTCCCAGTATGTCGAGATGGGGCTAGGTCAGTACAAATAGCCCCAAAATAGTAGATATCAACTCTGATACCATGTGAGAATATGTCTAACCCCCAAGATTACTCTCCAAAAGAGCCTTGAGGGGAGGTTCTAGTATACATGAGAAAATTGGTCCAAGTCTAGTTGATCTAGAATTCTAACGATAAGACGGTTAGACACCTGGCATATATCATTGGCTTTCTGGACCCAATTTTTGGCTTGACATGTAAGAATGATGTAGTCTTTACACTCCTTGAACGTCTTGTACATATTTTTATTATTGCAGATTCTCCCCTCAGCAATTGCACATCCTGAACTTAACTGAATCATTTACAACAATCATCAATCATCAAATCGGTACAAGTAAACAGATAGATATACATTAATGACAATTGTTTCGAAAAAATAAACAAAATGGTTCTTACAAGAGAAAGAAACAGCTGTTCAAATAAACCAGTAGGCGATATGTTCTCTAAGCTATGCAGGATACCTTCCCTACACGTAGACAGACAAACAACAGATAAACCCTAAACCCTAAATCCTAAACCGTAAACCCTAAAACCATAAACTGACTTACACAGATAAATCCTCATCGTATAGTGGAGATTGTCTAACAGCAGGTACTGGTCTTGCAGCTTTCCACAGTTCTCGCCACAAATTACCTAACATCACAAAATAACCATTGTTTGCAGAAGCAATTAGTGAAGTCTTTTAGGTTGAAGATCGAAAAGGGAAATAAAATCTTAGATACGTAACGCATGCCTTCTTTCTGCATACGCATACTCAATTGTCCTTTGGAAGACAAATTGTCACCATCGGTGGATTCTTTACTTTCATCGGCTGTTGATGCTTCTGTCCAGTCCGGGGGTGAGTGCCATCTAACAAAATCTTCTAATATGCACCCCGGATTTGCAGCCTAAAACCCAAATCACAAACACTAAAACTTCCTTCTATACACACTCGCCTCTAATTTAGACCGTAACATCCCAAGCAGCCTTACCAGATATGGTCTGCTTTATCCACACCTGAATTCCTAGTTTTAAACGAGTCTGACAGAGGAGGTATCCAATCCCTCAAAAGGCTGGTGGATTATGAGATCCCGCATCGGTTGATAGACAGGGGAACAGAAGGTTCTTTTTGGAAGGGTGTCCGGTATGCCCAGACTAATCTCGGCAAATTATAGCTGTAAGACATCAACCCTGATAAACTCAGTGGCCACAATTGTTGGGGACACTTGGAATTGAACACTAGGCAGATGAGATATTCCATCACATCCCCCAAACCTCAACCACATGGGAACAAAAGTTTCCTTATAAGGGACTGGATACCTCCTCTATCAGACATGTTTTAAAACTATGAGTTCAGATGTGGATAAAACGGAAAATATCTGGTATGGTTAGCCAGAAATGTTACATAACAATCCTTTTTCATTTAATATTCACCTTGAAAGCTTGCATATCCGAAAGAAGCTGAGAACACCCTACACCAACGCTGGTCATATACAAAGACTCGATTTGTGTAAGTAAACCATACTCCATTCGTTGCACAAAGCGTATTGGTATAAAAAATCTAATCAAAAATCTACAAAACCGAACGCCTTGAATTTACTGACCTCCCCGTACGTAAGACTAATTCCTCTGTTTCCTTGATAAAATCTTCTGTGAGTAGAGGCCCTTCCTAAAACCAACACCCAACGAAAATAAGTTTAACAAAATAGAAGAAGCCATAACCAAAATTCCATAGATTACTTTCTCTCTCTAAGAAGTTCATCAGGTTTCTCTAAGTGCTTTAAGTGTGAACTTGTAACACCCCACCTACCACAACACAATGTTGTCCATTTTACCCCACTGGCTCATGGCTTTGTTTCTGGCAACCAAGCACGCTTAACTGCAGAGTTCTATGAACCTGCGATGCTTGTGGCCCAAAAGCGTTGTGTCTACTAAGGCCAAGGTTTTACTTATGAATCCAGCATCCCTCCTGTCCACGGCGATATAGGATTTGCCTAAGGTGTTACAGAATTGTTCTTCGTTCTTTAAGTGTTTTAAAACTGTTAGAATAGTTTTTAACTGTTCTTTTCCACACCAATTTGTATTATAAGTGTAATTATGTTTTGAGAAATCAATAACGAACCTGCATAACCGGGGTATATACAGGTTCACCGGTTTCCAAAAGCGAACAGTTCTCTCTTCGTTTATCCGCTCCTAACCGAAGCACAAGTTCCCCGGAGCTAATTCTCGCATACACAACAGGGCTTTGCGGAGGGACATCTCGACACTTGTGGTCACCACCAAGATTCGCTACTTTCAAAACGGATTCTAACGATTCGGTGGCAATAGCACGACGCCTTTTCCTAGAAATACAGCAGTTGATAACCTGAAACTGTTGGTATAACAAGCACGAATTTAAGTCGGGAGTCCCATCCGGAGGAATGCCGGGAATATGTTGTCCTTCACACCATAGACTTCTCACTTCTGCAACGACCGTGGCCCAAAACAACGCCATTTTCCGCAGAGTTTTCAGACTTCCCATGGCTTCAGCGAGCTCGGTAACAAAGCACTCGGGAGGAGCGCCGTGGATTTCTTTGGCGAAATTAGTAAGGTTCGTGTTCGTATTCGTATTCTTCTCCACCCGAGATCCGATCTTCCTTCGAGAAAGATGTCCTTCTGCGAATATCTTGCAAGGATTACAATGGAAGTGAAATATTATCAAGGAGGATTGCAAGAAACTAAAGAAAGAGACTTGGTTTTTCTGTTTTCTTTTTTTATGAAAGATATTCACTAATGAATATACCTGTATTTATAAGTGAATGGATAAGAGACATTACTTTCTCATCACGACCGAACTCAGAAGTGAATGTATCTTCCTTCTCCCCTACTACTAATGACTTCATAGCAGATAACGTCAAAGTAGATCTCTCCTTCACAGGTGAAGAATCTCTTGATAATATCATAAGATCCTTCATTGACTTTACAATTTTTGTGGTCCTAAAGTATTGTTTGTTTTTTGTGATGATCCTTGTATATTTTGCAAAAGATACAAACATCGAAAGAATATAGGCAGATAGGGTTGCTTCAACTAAGAAGGATAAATATTGTGATTAGTTAAAAAAAATGAAGGTTCATATGTGAATCCAATGAAAAAATCCAAAAAAATCTACTTGAAGATGCATATGTGAACTAACATTAGACATTAATCATATAGGTTCACGTTATCACATATGCATCTTCAAATGGATTTTTTCAATGATTCACATATGAATGGACCTTCCATTCTTACTTCTGATATTTAGCCTCTTATTTGAACCTCCCACTATGCAGATATTGTAAAGTCATCATAACATGTACAACAGTGATAAAAATCAGCATATGGGAAAAATAAAAAAACAAACAAAGAATAACTTACTGAACACCTATGGCCAATTGCCTTAATACATTTACTGATGGTACTATATCGCTACTAATGTCATCTTTGACAGGTGAATTGCACTCCTTTTCCTGAAACATATGAAGATCTTCATGAAATAATGAATAATACCACCAAGTGATTCATCCATTACTTTCCATTGCATGATAGGAAACACAAAGAAATAGAAACCAACTATAAGAAACATGTAACACTGCATACATGTCCGTTTAAAAAAAAAACATTGCATACATGTAGCTATACTCGAGTAGAAAATGTATAACGAAATAGAAAACAGAACTCTTTTCCATCCATCTGGTGCCTATTGATAGAAATCAATCTCCCATATATTGCTTTGAATAGTTAAGAATATGTGGAACCCCCTAGATTACTCTCCGGAAGAGCTCTTGAGGAGAGAAGGGAGGCACCAACATATATAGGAGCAATGGTCCAAGTCTAGCCGATATAAGACTAACAAAATATATGAAGCATGTAAAAACCAACTCAAGAAATTGAGTAGAATTCTTTTATCGTTCATATGTTTGGTTAACGTAGCCACTCTCTAAGCTTGTAAATTGCGAATGGCAATATATCAAGTATGGCATTGCGTTTGAAATTATAAAGTACAGTAAGATATGCATACAAAAGCTGGAAACGGGTCTTAGAGGTACCTTAGGACTAGAGACTGCGTTAGCTAGACATAAATTTGCATCAAAAATTGGAACAAACATTTTTTTGTATTTTTTTAATAGCTTCTTGGACTTCCTTTCTCCCAAATCTTAAGGTGTTGAACCTCCCCTGCCAATATTGCTTTGTCTTTATTGGCTCCGGTCTTCACTTTGCGTTCTTCACCTGTGAATAGACTTGGAAACAACCGTAAGCAAGCATTCAAACCAAACCAAAAGAACCCATAATCTCATGATGCATAGGTTGGGTCCAGGGTTTGGATGTAGACGTCAGAGACTGTTTATGTGAAAACCCCAACTTGCAAAATAAAAATTAACAGAAACCCGTGAACAAGCTATTGGCAACAGTATGTGCAAAATGCACGAGAAATAGGCTGCAAATAAGCATTTAAGAGATGCGATATGAGCACATATTCAAACAACCAACACCCAAAGTTTTCTGATGATTAGAGTCGTAGATTGAACATTAAACGTATAACCCGACTTCATGATATTATTACATGATGTATAGCCCTGGGGCGTGTATCTCAGTAGGCAAAGGGACAAAACAACTTTGCTCAAATACAAAACAGGTTCAAGTTTGAATCATGCGGGAGGAAGGCTTGAACCCCTACGCTAGCCTCAACCATCGAGTCAGCTCTGAAATGTCTCTTCAAATGTGGGTCCTAGGGGATGGGCGTGAGGCCTGTCGAGATTGCCGTTAATCAACATTTTGCTCAAATTATTACAGGATGTATAGCCGTCATGGGTGGCAAAGGCATAAAACTAGTTTGTGATACAAACCAAATTAAGTCGAGCGGGTTGATTGCTAATTCTTTAAACTAGTTTTATTAAGATAATATATAACCATTTCTTATTATTAAGATAATTATTATTTTTGACGATTTTCGAGTAGGAGGTTGGGATCGGTCCCTAATCCCTATATAAGAACCAATTACTTTTGGAATTGTTTCAGGTTTTATTTTGCAAATACTCTAGTTTTCGGAGATTACTTGGCTCTCGAAGGCCAGGAGTTTGTTTTTTACAAGCATCCGACTAAGGTTGTGCATTTTGTCTTCAATAAAGTTTAATATCAATTTGATTCGTATCACGTTGCTCAAATATACAATAGGTTCAAATTTGAATCATGAGGAGGTAGGCTTGAAACCGTCTGCTAGCCTCAACCCCCCTGCCGTTGAATCAACTATGAAATTGAATCGGCTCTGAAATGTCTCTTCACATGTGGTTCCTAGGGCCTAGGGGACATGTGGGGCCAGTCGAATTGCCTTAGGGATTGTTTTAGGTTTTACTTTGCAAATACTTCAGTTTTGAAACAGTCTTCTAGCCTCGGCCGTTGAATCAGCTCTGAAATGTCTCCTTACATGTGGTTCCTAGGGCCTAGGGGCATGTTGCATGTGGGGCCAGTCGAAATACAGGTGGTAGAATACTAATCATAATCATATTGATTTCTTCTTTCCATGAATACCATGGTTGTATTTAAAAAACACAAAGAATTCGAATCCAGAAATATGCAAATTGGATTTTGGCAGAGAGAGATTCTAGCCGGAGAAAAACATAAGGAAACAAATTTACCTTTCGCTACGACCGGGAGAAGCACTGTTTTCCGGATATCGGAGATTCAAATCGTCCTAAGCTTCAGGCAATTAAGATTTTACATATAAATATAAAACAGTAATACAAATTTAGCAAAAGAGATCCCAAACTTCTAAATATAGATCGATTATGGAAAACGAGTGGAAATCGGAAGATAGAGAGAGAAACCTAGATCGGTGGAGGAGGAATCTGATTTTTTAATATCCGTCAAGAGGAATGAACGGCGGTCCTTGATTTTGATACAAATCCAATCGAAGATTCCGCCATTTTCTGATTGCGATTATTGTTGACGAAAATGAGGAGGAAAATCTGGATTGATTCATGGAACCAGAAAACACACAGTTTGTGTGCGTGGAGTGTATCTGTAATCTGTATGTATATGAAGAAGAAAAAACAAAACCCTAAAATTCAGTATTCCGATTAGAAGATGGTAGAGTTGGCTATAAGTATCTGAAATTGACGATTGTAGCAACGATATAAATGTAGATTGAAGGTAATCGGTGGTCGCCGGAAATAACGATGGGTGGTCGCCGGAAATAACGATGGGTGGTCGCCGGAGAGATTAATCAGAAAGCGCTACTGTGATTAGAGAGGAACTTTATCAGATAAACAAAAGCGGGGATAGCTCAGTTGGGAGAGCGTCAGACTGAAGATCTGAAGGTCACGTGTTCGATCCACGTTCACCGCATAATCTTTTTCTTCTTCAACTTTTGCCTCTTATTCAAAGTCTCTGGATTTATGATACTGATTAGGAGTGTAAACGAGTCGAGTATCTGGTAACTCTACTTGTTAGTACGTTGAGTCGAGTTTTGACGGAGTTCGAGTCGAGCCTATTCCAATAGAGAGAAAGAGGGTGTGTAAACTCTACTCGTTAGTACGTTGAGTCGAGCCTATTCAAATAGAGAGAAAGAGTGTCGCCGGTATGGCGTCGTCGAGACTGAAGGTGGATTAAAAATCAAGGTTTATGTCTTCCAAGTTAATAAAAAATAAAAATAATTAATCTTTTCTAAAATTTAAAAAGTCCTCCCTTTTACTTTTACACGACACACACGTGAATTTTCAAAATTTCATTTCAAATTAAATTAAATTTTTTATAATTAATAATATTATATATATATATATAAGTCAATTCGAGTATCTCACAATCTTATCGAGTCGAGTATCTGGTAGCTCGACTCGTTAGTATGTCAAGTCGAGTTTGAGTCAAGCCTATTTGAGTCGATCTCGAGTAGGTCGCAAGTTGTCCCGTCTTATTTACACCCCCTAATACTGATGTTATAACAAAAAGTTGATTACTGACAATTCCAGTGAGTCTTACACAGTAACCATCTTCAAAGACATTAATTTGAGGGGCCATATTTTGGCACACTCGACGACTAAGGCTAACAAGAGTGGGAAGGGATCGAATTCAAGATGTGTTTTGTGTTTAAACAAAGTCATACGCAAAATGAGTTTCACACCATGAGCCATCATTGTTGTTGATCTGAGAGGAACACTCTACAGTTTTATAGAGTATTTTGTTACATAGGTTGAGCTCCATGCTTATTACTTAAATCTATAAACTTTATGAATTTTACTAGATTTAATCAATTACAAATGGAAATTATACATGTCTATTTAATTAAAAGAATAATTGAGAAAATAATATCTCGACAAGTATTAAGAGAAACAAAACTCAATACTCATAATCAAGCAAAAAAACTCATAGTCATCGTATTTCTATTAGATCTTAGCACTGAATAATAAAACTTTACGATTTATTGTTGATACGTGCATTTAAAATGTGCATATGTTACAGTTGAGAAATTTTATAAGAATCCTCTTTATTTTGGTGATGAATAAATATATAATTTATCATTAAAAAGAAATTGTAAATGTAAATAATATAACTTCATGATACATCTTAGATGTTCTTGAAGGCTTGCCACAATCGACAACTAAATTCAATATGATTATTGGGCTGGAGTTCCACAAGCTTGATTAAATGTCAAGAAGTTGCTTCACGTTCATGGGTAGCATATATTCTTGTGATCCACCGTATAAAATATCTGAAAATATTCTAGAAACTGCTTCTGTCGGATGGTAAAGATCCCAAAAGAAATGGTTGCTTCTGTTCGAGCAATACCCCGATACTGGAATACATGGCACATTTGCGTTTAGGATCCCAAGACCACAACAAGCTCCTTTTATCTCTGTAAACCCTAGAACATAACATATATCATGAGTGCAATTTGGAACTTTATAGGACACCTTTAAAATGTGTCAAAGTATAGCAGGTTTTATAATATAAAAAGGATTAAGGTTAATAAGACATTTTTCTAATGTGTCACAAAAAACTGACAATTTATTTATTGTCTCCTGTTAGGTTATCTATCATTGTCAACAAAACTTGTTAGACCGTTCAACTTTGTTCTAACAACTTATTGTAACATGAGGACTTATAAACTCATCAAGGCTCTATCATAGTACTTAATTAGTTTGCCAAGGACAATTAAACATCCTAGATGCCCCTTTTTGTTGTAGTGAACTCTACATAACAAGAAAACGTAAAATAAGGTAATTATGGTACCGTAATTGTCTGGTTTCTGGAAAAGGTTTGCCATGACACCGTATGTATCAAAGTAAGCATAGTTCATGCCTGGTGAATCCGACTTCAATCCTTCTAACATGATCTTTAAGTCGTCGTTATACTTGGCCGACCAATAATTTAGTTTGGCATTGCATTCACCGGTTTTGTTCAGCTTTCTTTGCACCGGGCAACATCCAATCTCCCCAACTCCAGCCACTGCCACTTTTCGTGCACCCAATTTGTACAACGTCTGTATACGATTAAGATGTTAACTCAAATAATTCAAAAGGGTCAACAAATCATAAGCTA
>LUCG01286208.1:0-14456 GCA_001633085.1 Carthamus tinctorius
TTTGGTTCGGTTTTCGGTTTGAAGATTTAGACATTTTCGGTTTCGGTTCGGTTTTCGGACCACGCTCACCCCTATCTACAACTGTTCATTGCCACCACAACCACTACCACCTCCACCACCACCACTATCCACCATCTCCACAACTACCGACCACCACCACCGTCGTCACTACTAGTATTACCGTCGGCCACCACCCCCACCCTCTACTATAATCATCAACATCGGTTACATAAAAACCTTACATATGTATATACGTGTGTGTGTTTATGTTTATGAAAATTGTGTAATTTTTTTATAAATTATATAGTTTACTTTATTTGTGTTAACTATAANCTATAACCATTACGTAATATATAAAACCATCAAATAATTTTTTTTGAAAACTTGTCTAGTTCTATCCAGTCCAGTCCTAGGTGTACCAAACACAAAACAGACATTTGTGCTGTCCAGTCCTGTCCCGTCCTGTCCCACTCTCTTATCCTATCCACTTATGTCATGTCTGCATACCAAACGCTACATAGGTACCAATTCCAGACTAATTCTAATAGGTCTCAATCCTCCGTCGTTCCCAAATTGATTCGGGCCCATTTAGCCATCTTTGTTAGGCATCGAAATTGGTTCAAACCAAATGCAAATTTATCATATTCGAATTTGATTTTTTTTTTTTTAAAAAGGAAAAATTTTCGAAATTGGTTGAAACACCAAAATCCCCAATTACTCATTTTGTCCTCATAAATGGGCCCATACCCATCCATACATAGTACCACTAGGCCCAAACTCCACCCCACGCGCCACCGCCCGCGCGTGTCGCCCACCTCCACACTATATAAATCCCACCATCTCCATATCTTTCACTTTCCCTCCCTTTCTTTAGGTTTCCAATTTCTAGGGTTTTCACTTCACCTCTCTATCTACACCAATCAACCAATCGTCCGCCATGGGAAACAACAAGAAGGAACAGTTCGACGTCTCCGATCTCGGCGCCTCCCTACCGGCCGCCGCTGCAGGTTCAGTCTTATCTTCAATCTCATCTTCAATCTGTTACTTTGTTCAGCTCTGTTGCTAATTAGGTTTATTTTGGTGAAATATTGCAGCTCTTAGTGCTGAGGATCGTGCCGGGCTTGTAAACGCTTTAAAGGTTGGGGATTTTTTTTTTCCTATTTTTTGATGGCTTTTTTGATTGATTTAGTGGTTTTAATTGGTGGTTTGTTTTGTTTACAGGATAAGCTTCAGAATTTGGCGGGACAACACTCGGATGTTCTGGAGAATTTGAGTCCGGTAGTTAGGAAGAGAGTTGAGGTTCTAAGAGAGATTCAGGTGAAGGAGCTGTTTGAGCTTATTTAATCTGTAAATGATGTGTGTGATTGTTTCTAGATATAATATGGGCTGTTTGGTTGGTTTTCCGTTAAGTCAAGTGTGGATGAAGTTGTTTGTGTTGAGAAGGTTTTTGTCTGGGAGAGTAACTTGGCTTTCTGCATAAAGTTCTTCCTAGAAGGTTGTTGAATAAGTCACTTTCTATATCAATATGCAACTACCAAAGAATCCTCTATAGCTGATTGAATAAGATGTGAGTCTCATAAGCTCATTGAGCTACTTCAATTAACATGTAGGTCTTTAAGTCTATACGGATAAAGCTGTATGTGCGGATTAATCTGTCTGAGAAGCTTTTTGTTTGGGAGGGTGTTTTCATAGAAGGAGCATGTTTTATAATTGTGAAAGGCAAGTTTGAAAAAACATCGCTTTCTGCATAAAGCTTTCCTTAGATGCTTATTGAATAAGCCACTTTTTTAGAACATGTACAGTGACGAATAAGCTGTTAGTGTCACCAAACTCATTAAGCTACTAACAAACAAGCCCATAGCTGATTTCTCTTGTTATAGTGATCAGACTTTATTCTCTAATCTTTTATGTTATACATCAGTTAATCTGTGTGATATTTGCATACTCATACAATTTGTTCTAAAATAGTTCTTTAGTTGCAGTTTAGTGAATCTGTAAGTTGACAAAGCTTCAGTTTACTTTGTTATTTGTTATGGATTGAATCAATGGCTGCTGTTCATCACCCGGATTATTTGTGTTTTAGCACACAATCTTCAGTAATCCGTCAATTTTGTACTTGTTTTATGCAATGCTAAGTACTAGTATCACTTTATCAACGTGCAGAGTGAACATGATGAACTTGAGGCCAAGTTTTTTGAAGAAAGAGCAGCGTTGGAAGCAAAATACCAGAAACTCTATGCACCACTCTATTCTAAGGTATGAATTTTGATAAAGTTATTCTGCTTTTACATTCTGCTGTTGCATGACTGTAATTCTCGTTGCTACGTTTGATTGTACATTGCATATGTAACGATATGTGGACAACATGGTTTTATGGTTTCTGCATTCCAAACCAATTATGTCTCCTGACTAACTTTTCTATGATTTAATGGTGAGTCATTTTGTTTCTGTGGTTGCTACTTGCAAAACATTTTGGTTTTGTTCGGGAGTTCAGGTTTATCTTCAAACCTAGGGATGTATACGGGTAGATATTTAAACGAGTTACTCGAGCTCGAGCCCAATAATTCTCGAGCTTGATTAGATCTTGACTACAAAGTAAAGCTCACTTAACTTAATGTGTCGAGCTCCATAACACCAATGTTTGACTTGTTCGAATAGATTGATCAAACTTTACAAGCTGAGCTGAGCTGAGCCATTCGAATTTCAAGCACACACTTTTGACCTAGATAAACTTATATGTTTACAAATTATATAATTAAAAGATAAAAGTCATTGAACCTGAGTAAATAATTTGAGCTCAAGCCCAACTTTGAAAAGTTAATCAAGCTCGAGCCTAATAATATTTTCCTGAGCTGGGCTCGAATAGCCTGCTACTTGGCTCAGACCTCTACTCAAACTCAAACTATTGGCTAAAATCTGTTTGGGCACATCTGAATGCATATGGAGAAAGGCAGTTAGAGAAGGGGCTCGTTTTGAAAAACTTTAATGCCTGACAAAAGTTATAGTTTAATCAGATATGTAGAAAAGTTAAGATATCATACCTCTATCCAGAACTGATTCCATTTTTTAAGCATCCATCAATGGTCGTTAGAACTAAAATCCAGATTAGCATCTTGTGATCAGAGTAAGGTATAATGGGTAACAGCAATTAACACCCTTTAAAAATATTGACTCAAGTCAAGTCTGTGTTATTTTGGTGCCAATTTTATGTGGCAAGTTGCATGGTTGAATGATTGTGGTTTGCTTTTATCGCCACTATGTGTACTTAAAGATGTTCCATAAATGCAGAGGTATGACATAGTGAACGGTGTTGTTGAAGTTGATGGAGCGAATGATGAAGCTGCAATGGATGTGACAGATGATAAATCTAAAGAAGGTATTTTAAGTTTTTAACCCTAATGCTTCTTATCAATCTATCTTCGGTTAGCCTTTTGTGTTACCTAAATGACACGCACCAATCAAATCTTTTTTGCAGAAAAAGGTGTGCCGAATTTTTGGGCAAATGCAATGAAGACCAACGAAATATTGGCCGAGGAGGTAAACGGGTTTCTTGATTTTTTGTGTTCTTTGCATAAATTATAAGAAAATTGGTGTTTATATCCAGGACTCACCGTGTTTTATCTTGATCACTTCCATTAGATTTCAGAGCGAGATGAGGAGGCTCTCAAATATCTCAAGGATATTAAGTGGTGTCGCATAGACGATCCCAAGGGTTTTAAGCTCGAGTTCTTCTTTGACACCAACCCGTTTTTCAAGAACTCAGTTTTGACCAAAGTATATCACATGATTGATGACGATGAGCCCATTTTAGAGAAGGCAATAGGGTAACTAATTATAAATCTTTATCTTGTTTTACGAAGTTCAACCGTGATTTCTCTTTAAAAGTCATTTTATGTTTGGCAATCTGAAGGACGGAAATCGAATGGTTACCTGGGAAATGCTTGACTCAAAAGATTTTGAAGAAGAAGCCGAAAAAGGGATCAAAGAACGCCAAACCCATAACTAAAACGGAGAATTGCGAAAGTTTTTTCAACTTTTTTAACCCTCCACAAGTGCCGGAGGATGAAGACGAGATCGATGAAGAGATGGTAAGATTAGGGTTTAAATGAACTGAGTTGAGTCGAGTAGTGGATTGTTTGAGCTGTGCTTGAAAAAACAATACTCGGCTTGAGCTTGATTAATTTTTGAGTTATTGAGCTCGATGCTTGCTTATGGGCTTGTACTTGCAATCGATTAACTCCTTTATTGACTTGAGGCCGATAATTTTTATAGAGTAAATTACGGTTTTCGTCCCTATGGGTTAAAAAGCATGATTTCCGTCTTAATTTTTGTCCTTATGATTTACACTTTATTGTGGTTTTGGTCTTTGTGGTTTAAAATTTTTAACTATATTAGTCCCGTGTACTTTAAAGGCAGGAATTATTTCAGGGACGAAAATTGGAATTAATAACAAACCACAGGGACTAAAATGTAAATTTCTAAACCATGGGGGCGAAACTTGAATTTTATTACAAACCATAGGGACTAAAATCAGAACTTACTCATTTTTATATTTTTATCGTATAATTTATGACATATGAGCATGTTTGGCTCAAAAAAGTATTGCTCAAAAGATTCAGCTCTACTTGGCTGGACCCGAAAGAATTAATTGAGTTTTCAAATAAGCCAAGTCGAACATACGGGTTTCTATTTTGTCTTCTAGATTGACTCGAGCTTGAGTAGCTTGCTAAATGCCCGATTCATTTACACTCTTACGTAATTTTATGTCAAAAACATATTCAGAAGTCTATTGATTTCTTATGCCAATTTTTGTAACCGATTCATGTGTGTTATTGGCAGGCCGAAGAACTACAGAATCAAATGGAACAAGACTACGATATTGGGTGAGTTTAAGTTTTATAGCATTATTAATGGTTTTTATAAAAATGAGGGTTTTTATTTCAAGATTCGGCCTTTGCACTTGATACTTGAAGTATAATTACGTTTATTTACTTAGTTCAACCATACGGGATAAAATAATCCCGCACGCGGTTTCTTGGTTTACGGGTGAGGCTGTTCAAGAGGACGAATTTGATGGTATTGAAGATGACGATGAAGATGACGACGAAGATGATGATGACATTGAAGATGATGAAGACGAAGATGATGAGGAAGATGACGAAGATGATGATGAAGACGAAGATGAGACCAAGGGCAAGAGCAAAAAGAAGGTAACTTATCTTTGCAAAACTACTTATGTGGATTTTGAAGTGTAAATTTAGAGATTAGATACTAATTCTTTCTATTTTGTTTCATGTGATCTTGCAGTCTTCTGGGTCGAAGGTGAGATAACGAACATGGTTCAATTTCTTGCTTATAATCATTAAATTAGTTTCAAGGATCACAAGATGAAAACTGGGTTTATAGGACCCTTCAAATGATTAAGCGTCATAATAGCATATTTTATAGGAGTTTAGTTTATAAGACCATGCTATGAAGTGTCTTATCTAAAGTTGTTACTGTAGGTTTATACGAGGCTTTTAGGTGTTTTAACCAGTTTAAGGCCACTTTTAGAATAAGGTGTTGTGTGGTAGATATTTTATTGGACACTTTTGTATGGTTTACATAAACTCATCCTTTTATAGGACACCTTTCCAAATAGTGTCATATAAAATAACTAACACTACGCCCTTATTTTAAAAGCGTTCTTAAAAACTTGTTAAAACGTCTACAAATGTCTTATAAATCCATTGTAACACTTTTAGATGGGATGTTTATTGTTTGGTTTTATAAACTCAAGTCTTATAAGTTTGCTATTAGGATGCCGTGGACCTTTAAGTGTCCTATAAACCTGATTTTTTCGTAGTGGATGTGATTTATTTCTAGTCTTGAAGTCCTAGATCGACTAGAGTTGGACCATTTTTTCTAAAAATATGTTTGGGAAGAAGGCTTTTAAATAGTAATCTAACAGGCTACCATGGAGTTTTACATGGTATCAAAGCCATTTTTCTTAATATATGTTGGGACCTAAGGGGCTTTCATCTATTCTACGTGGTATCAGAGCAAAACTCTGCCATCCTGGTGACTTGAAATTTGAGAAATTTGTGCCCGCTACCTTCCTCTTGGCACTGTTAGGCAATTTGTATCCACCCACTCTAGCCAAGAGGAAGCTAGGCAGCCACAACTTTTACCCATCTACCCTTTCATATGTTGGAGCCTCACGTTGGTTAGACTTTGACCGTTCGTTGGAACTTCCCTTCTCTTCTCAAGTGTTATCTTGAAGGGTAATCCAATGGGGTTTCACATATTCTCATGTGGTGTTATTGTGAAATGCAGAAGGGCGGCATTGTGCATGCTGGCGGTGAGCAGGGCGAGAGACCACCTGAATGCAAACAACAATAGGTTTTTACGGCTTCACAAACTCGACCTAGTGTGTTTTTGATGTCTTTGCTTGAGCTTTTCAAGTATTGGGCCCGCTTGCTTTTTGGTCGATTATTCATATTTTCACTTGCGATCTCCGCATCCCATGTAAAACGGATTTCTATTTGTCTGTTCAGATGTCGAAGCTTTTTTTGGATTCTAGATTCTTAAAAAGGAACTGCTGAAATATATTTATTGTTCTAGTTTGTATGTTTTACATCATTTGTCATGCCATTTTTACCAAATTGGTGTAACTTTTTGTTCTTAATATTGGTGTCAATTTTATAATGTATTGGAACTTTGCAACTGTTTGTCTCCCTTTGGTTGGTTTGTATGTGATTGTGATTGTGTTTTATTTTTATTAAACATGGGTGTCTGCATCCACCAAGTTGGAAGTTTTCTGGATTCAAACCCTTATTATCAGTTGTTTGAATTAACGAATCGAGTTTTATAACATTAACGTTTGACTTGGCTTTTTTAAAACCTGAGAAACTTTTTCGAGTCACCTACGCTTTGCCTAGAGACTACACTAAGTTGTAGTCGTATAGACTAAGGGACCGTTTACCAAACGCTTATTGATAAGAACTTACCAACAAAAACCTTACTCTTACTTACCTTATGGTATAACATTCTTGGCCATCAAAATTGATTTTTGGTAAGCGTCTTTAACCCGGTAAGTGCTTACCGTGTAAGAATTATTTTCATCACTTACTGAGTAAGACTTTTGGACTTTGTCGTAAGATTCTTGGTGCTTTCAGTACCCAGTTGGCAATGATTGTAAGGTAAGTAATCCCAGTAAGCACTAAGCAGTTACCTGACCAGTAAGCAGTTACCTGAGTAAACGTTTAGTAAAAAACCCCCCTAAGCCTAGTCACATGATGCCAGCATATGAACTTGAATCTGAGGTAGATTAGATATTTCATCACATTGTTCTAGATTTTTTTGCCAATTGTGGTTAGGATAAATCGTTTTAGTCAAAGCTAATATGAGAGAATTATGCTTCTCCTACAAATTCTTTAAAATTATAGAGAACTTGATGGATATGTTAGAGCATCTCCAACAGCTTTGCTATAATAGAAAATTTGTTGTTTTTTTTCTCTAAAATGCTTCAACAGCATTGCTAAAGTGATTGCTAAAATAGAAAAAGTTTGGGTTTTCTCTAAATATAGAGATTTCTCCAAAANGAAGAGAGATAAATGTTATTTTAATCTTTTCCACCAATGATATAATTAGTTATTTAAAAGTTTTAAAAAAATTATTGGGATAATAAATATNTTGGAGATGAAAAAAAAATGATTCTAGAGATTTTAATCATTTTTTCTCTATTTTAGAAAAATTATAGCAATGCTATTGTAGATGCTCTTATAACGTATTTAACGAGGTTTCACATATTCTAACAAATTTAACAGTCTTATACCGACAACAAATGTAACTTCTCATTTTAGACCACAAACGAAAATTTTAAAAATTAGGGACAAAATCTGTAAACATACAAATAGTTTAAGGATCTCAACGGAATAATAAAGAGTTGCGATTGCGTGTGATCTCCGATATCCATCATCGCCATTGGAGCACCTTCGTTTCTGCGAGAGAGAGATGTCGTACCTGCTACCGCACTTGCACTCCGGTTGGGCCGTCGATCAGGCGATCCTCGCCGAGGAGGAGCGTCTCGTCGTCATCCGGTTCGGCCATGATTGGGACGAAACTTGCATGCAGGTAAAACCCTAGCTTCATCCATCTCTATTAAGCTCTCACTTCAATTTCTATCGTCTGTTTGCCATTTCTCGATCCTCCGTCGAAATCCGAGTTCATCAATTTCTTCGTTACATACTTACATGTGCTTCAATTTGAACATTTTCTGGTCATTGGCTTCCATATCTGCGATTGCCGAATTTCGCAATAGCTTAGGTATCTGCTTTACTTTCTACAATCGTTGTTTACTTGCAAAATGTCTCAAGTATACATGATTTAGCTTATCATCAATGGCGAAATCTGCGTTTAATTGAAGAAAATGGACTGTAATTATGGAACAGAGTGTATCTTAGCTATTGTGTTTGTGTGTTAATCTGTTATCCAGTGTATACGTAGATTCATGATCGTAGTTCTTCTTATTTCCTAATTTTGAATTCAGTTTAAGGATGGATTTTGATTGATCGAGACTTCATGCTGCTTGTATGTTAGCAAAATCTCCAGTAATTTAGTATCTGCTTTACTCTCTATTCGTTCTACAATCGTTCTTTACTTGCGAATTGTCTCAACGATTTAGCTAATTATCGATGGTGAATCTGCGTTATATTGAAGAAAAATGGAGACATTTTTGTGCAAAGTGGACTGTAATTGTGGAACAGAGTGTATCTTAGCGATTGTGTTTGTGTGTTAGTTCGTTATCCAGCGTATACGTAGATTCATGATCGTAGCTCTTCATATTATCGATGGTGAATCTGCGTTATATAGAAGAAAAATGGAGACATTTTTGTGCAAAGTGGACGGTAATTGTGGAACAGAGTGTATCTTAGCGATTGTGTTTGTGTGTTGATTCGTTATCTAGCGTATACGTAGATTCATGATCGTAGTTCTTCTTATTTCTAATTTTGAGTTCAGTTTAAGGATAAATTTTGATTGATTGAGACTTCATGCTGCTTGAATGTTAGCAAAAAAATGTCCAGTGTTTCTGCTTTAGATGCAAATGGGAATTCTGTTACGACGATATAATGGGTTAATGTAAGCAAATTGGGTTGATTAATACTGGTTTTGAAGTCTCTGCTATGTTATTTGATTATGTAATGCTCTGAAGGACTAGAAGTAGAACCACTTATTTCATAAGCTTTGAAGTTTAATTCCATGAGTTAAGGACTGTTTTGTTGGTTTTCCATTAAGTCCTGAATGGATTTGTCTGTATCAATTGAGATGATTTTGTTTGGAAGGGGTTTTTCATAGACGGGAAGAAACATGTTTTTTTTTAATTGGAAGGAGGAGCAGGTTTGGAAAAAAATGACTTTCTGCATGAAGTTCATAGAAACTTGCTGAAAAAGCCGCTTTCTATGTTATCAAGTCATCACCAAACAGTCATGTATGATTGATCGAATAAGCTGTGAGTCTCATTAAGCTCGTTAAGATGTTAACAGACAAGCCCGTAATTGTATCTGGATATAGGCACAAAGTCATACATTACAAAAACTCCTGCATTTTGAAGTGTGAATAGAGGCATATAATTTTGTGTAGGTCTTATGCAATTAAATAGTAATATATGACCCTCTAGATGCGTTTGGTATGTGAGATACTAAATTACTGAACTACCCACGACAAATTAGGATCCTAAAATCACAATTCTTTCACCCACACCCACTTCACTCTTCTCCGGTCCCGTCCGCATACCAAACGCACACTCCGTCTGCATACTGGTTTTCTAAAATCTAACTCTGTCACCGTGTTTTGGCATCTCTAGATGGACGAAGTGCTCGCTTCAGTTGCCGAAACGATCAAGAACTTTGCTGTCATATACTTGGTGGACATCACGGAGGTACCCGACTTCAATACGATGTACGAGCTTTACGACCCGTCTACCGTGATGTTCTTTTTCAGGAACAAGCACATCATGATCGATCTGGGTACCGGTAACAACAATAAGATCAATTGGGCAATGAAGGACAAGCAAGAATTCATAGACATTGTTGAAACGGTCTACCGTGGGGCCCGCAAGGGCCGTGGTTTGGTCATTGCACCAAAGGATTACTCGACCAAATATCGTTACTGATGGGAGGATCACGTCAGTAACGGTGTATGGTCCTGTGGACCTAGAACCGTATCTTGGAAGACACACATGTGTTGAATAAACATCGAAGTTTCTCGTGTTATGTTCAAGTTGTGACTATGGAATTGGGGTGGGTAAAATCGTAAATAATAAACACAGAGGTGGTCAAGAAGGCCTTGTAACCAAGAGGCAAGAGCCTGTATCGGAACCCGTTATGGATCGGTTCAGACTAATCAGTCCCTACGGGACTAGCCATTTTCGTATTAATTGGACCGGACCATTTTATTTTAAACGGTTTAGTCTAAATTATATTTTAAATGGAAAAATATTAAACTTCCTTGAATGATTAAGGTGGTGTTTGTTTACCTCTTAACAGTTCCATTAAGAGGCAACCTCTGAATAGTTAAGAGGTGAATCCTGTTTGGCAAAGAAATGAACTGCNNGTCACTTAATCATCCAGTACTAAACCATTCAGCAACTACCAAACAGCCCCTAAGTCATATTAGAAATTTGTTACTTACATAATTAGGTCAATGGCATTTGATTCCAATCCAATGACTTGATATATTGTATCTCTTGTGTGATTGTTAGCTTTATTTATTTACATGTGATCGTTTTTATTTTACTTCGTTTAAACATTATCAGTCATCTATTTTTGTAAAATGATGTACCAGAATTTTAACCGACAAATTCAACTCAATCAGCACATTTGGGTTGGATTGCTTTGTAATTTTTTTGAGTTAATTTGGTTATTTAAATGACTTCAATCGGGATCGGATCACAATTCTAACCTAATATAAAATAATTAAAAAAAATTTCAAATCTGACTTCAAAAATTAATTATTTAAATAGAAAAAATTGCCTCCCAAAATCAATCAATTGAAAATCAAAAAATATCTATTACAAGGGTACATTTTGAACTTTCACTTAAATAAAAGGGTGAAAATGAAACTTTTCATAGAGTAAATTACGGATTTGGTCCTCGTGGTTTGGTGGTTTTTACGGATTTGGTCCCTAACCCTTCAATAATTACGGATTTTGTCTTTATGGTTTGTAAATTTTATTGGATTTGGTCCCTAGTAGTGCAGGTAAGCAGGGACCAAATCCAATAAAATTTGCAAACCACAAGGACCAAATTGAATAGAATTTGCAAACCATAAGGACCAAATCCGTAATTATTGAAGTTTATGGATAAAATTCGTAAAAACCATCAAACCACAAGGACCAAATCCGTAATTTACTCTAATAAAAAAGATCTTCATTCTTCTTGACTTTCTGGTAAACCCCTTTTCCACATAATAAAGCCATTGTTGGGGGTTGAGTGATTTCAGAGAAAGGAGAAGGTGTGTTTAGGGTCCCAGATGATCTTAACACAAGGAGCAGTTCGTCCTTCTCCTACTTGCTTCACTCGTCTCCTCACCACCCGCTTATCATCCTTTTCGAATCCATCAACTTCCACCACTTCCAGTTCCAGCTATGGCGGACGTCCTCGTTTCAACCGCATTCTCTCATCTGCTTCCCTACACACGACTTCAAGTGAGTTTCTCTACGAATTTGTTATTGTTTTATTCGTTAATTTCATGTGTATTCAAGTGGTCACTGAATTGGGGGTTCTGAAATTGATGGTATGTGTATGTGATTTAGGTTTTTTGTTTTTGTTTTTGTTTTTGATGTTGGTTGAATTGAGAATTTGAAAACGATTCAGATAACTCTATATACTTTACATGTAGTGTGATAGACGAAACTTGGCTGCGAACTTAAAAATCAGATTGCGAAACTTGAGAACAACAGAGAACCCGCCATGTGGCATTTTCGGTCTGAATTTCGGTCTAAATAATACAGCATTCGGTATTATTCGGTCTGGATAGTACCGAATGCTACATGATTATGTCATGTGGTGTGCCCTCGGTTGTCCTCACATTCGCAATTAGGTATGTATATATAGGTTCAGGCTCTAGAAAAATTGCAAAAGAGAAAATTGAAAGAAAAAAAAACTGAAGAACCTTGGTTAGTAAGTAGCTTGTAAGTAAATTTTCCTGTATGCACACATGCATAGAAACTATCATCTTCACAAGTGCATATGGTAACGGTTATTAGGGTGTTTATTAGTTTTTTCATTTATATATGTGTGTGTGTATGTATGTATGTATNAGTGTCATACGTTGGAAAAGAATAACGGATTGTCTGTTTGAGATTTCAATCCGAAATCATGGGATCAACATTCGAATAAGATTAATGGTTGAGCTACTTGAACCTGTTTTTTCAATTTTATTCTCTAATTCTATCTCCCTAACCCTACCCTAGGATTTTATTTGATTGTACTTTTGTCTGCCATTAGCTTGCCTTTTGAAACGCTAAGAAGGGAAGTTGTCCAAAACAGCCATTTTTTAACATTCCCAAGTCACTTTATAGCCGTTTTTCTACATAATTTATTGATATAGCCAAGATTTTGCAAGTTGTTAAAGTGCTATTTGCTAAATGCTGACGTGGAAGTGTCACCTCCCGGCAACTTGCTAAAGTTGTTAAGTGTTTACCTAACTTGCTAACTGCCACTTGCCCATGTCAGCATTTTGCAGAAAACACTTTAGCAACTTGTTCAAAGGTTACTTTTTGAATGTTCAATTCATATAAAAGTAGATTTCTCAAGTTGCTAAAGTACTACTTGCAAAATCTTGGCTATTGTGCTCAATTAGGTAGAAAAGCGCCTATAGATGAATCCGGGAATCTATAATGACTACTTTGGACAATTTACCCCTTTAAAAAAGCTCCATGAGCTTTTTCCCACTTTGTTCCAATTATGCCCCGTGTGTCCTTTTAGATCATTTTACACTGTCATTTAGCTTGTCAACAACTAACAACTAGCTTATCAGCCATGCCAAATATAGCCTTAGTATGATCTTTTTAGGCGAATAAAGAGATAACTTACTATCATTTCTTTTTAATAGAAATCATTTCTTATCAATAACATCTTTATCATAAACATTTTTGCTTTTACTTCGTGACGAGCCAATTCACTTGATCGACAACTACTCGTTATCTTGCAGGTGTACAGAAAGGAGAGCCCATATCTCTCGAGCAACCAGAGATCATATTTATAGGGACAGGAACCAGTGAAGGAATTCCACGAGTGAGCTGTCTTACAGACCCCTTAAAGAAATGCCCGGTAACCATCAAACTAAGTCAACTCGGTTAAAGCTTTCTAAACATGTTTCTTTAGCTTTTCATTCCAATATGAATATCTCAATGGCTTTTCAGGTTTGCTCAAAAGCTGTGGAACCGGGAAATAAGAATAAGAGACTTAATACAAGCATTCTTATTCGTTATCCGCGGCCCTCTGGAGTATGTAACATTCTTATAGATGCTGGCAAGTATGTAAAAGAAATGCTTTCATCGATGATTTTTGTTTATACTTGTATAATTGTGGGTTTTTTCCCTTATTGTTTTCACGTGACATTTGTGTAAGGGTGTACAAGGGAAAAATGGTAAAAATCACTTGTTGTAACTATTTCCCATGACTATCATTGTATAAGGGGTGTATAAGGGCAAAAAGGTAAAATCACTTATTCGTTATCTACGCCATGTGTCCTTCTTTAGGATGAATATTCATCATGAATATGGACGTGTTATTCATCATGAACCACATATTCATGATGAATATTTTGCAACATCTATGATGAATAACACGTCCATATTCCTGATGAATATGCCACGGGTTGCGCTGTGGGCGGTCCTCAGTTCATGACCGACTAATGGACAAATTTGGAAAATAGTTACGACAAGTATATTGCCATTATGTTCTTGTACGCTTACTTGCTTAACATTAAGGCACCAATGGATATCTACTTGCATTTTGCTTAATATTATAATCGTATGAACAATTCCTCACGCTGCCAAAGGGGGCATCGTAAGAACTATGAATCACCGGCTAAATCAAATACAAGATTGTTGTTCGTCTTTCAGGTTCTTCTACCAAAGTGCTATTCGTTGGTTCCCTACTTATGGGTAAGATTGGTATTGCTCGTTTTCTCGTATATATTATGCCACGCTAATACTGAAAACTTTTGGACTTCTTGTATGTTTATTTTGTCAGAATAAGAACGATAGATGCGGTTGTGATTACTCATTCTCATGCCGATGCAATTGGAGGTATTCGATGTTAACTTTCTTGTTTTGTTTCACATTATCGTACTCCCTCCGTCTCAAAATAAGCGTTCACATTTCTATTTTAGTTTGTCTCAAGATAAGTACAGTAGAAACTCTATAAAATAATACACTTGGGACCACCAAAATTTATTAATTAAAAGAG
>LUCG01286269.1:0-10906 GCA_001633085.1 Carthamus tinctorius
GGGGGGGGGGGGTTTATTACTGGACCAGTCCAAGGACTGGGTACTCATGTTCTCAATTGACTCCCTTTAGGATCGAACCCGGATAGACTGGGATCCCATCCACAGCTCCCCCAGGCTTCAAAAGTGTATGCTCGAATGGTTTGGTTCAACTCAACTTGACTCATAGAACTTAATTGAGCTTTCAAATTATTCGAGTCGAACATTGGTGTTCAACATTATTAATGGTGTTTTATTAGTATTTTTTAAAAAAACACAAAAGGGTATTTTGGTCATTTGTCATCATTTCATTCCAATTCCAAAGCTACATTTTGTTAACCAAATAGACAGATTCTAATTCTTTTAACATATTCCATTCCATTTTATGTCAACCAAACACCTAGTCAAACCTGATAACATTCTATTCCATTCCTTCCAGATTTCAATTCCTTTGACAGATTTCATTCCTTCAGATATCATTCTGTGGAGCAAACGCCCCCTTAGGCTTCCCAAATGAACATGATTAGTAATATTTTTATATTATATTAGAAAAGTTAATATTGTAAAGATAAGAACTTATAATAAAAAGTAGAAAAAAACAAAAAAATGATGATTAAAAGTTAAAAACCTAATTCTAGAACCTTAGACTAGATTTACTATTTATCTTATAATTATAACCTTTTTTTAAGTTGTTTCAAATAAAAATTCTGTCTTTTATTACAAGCATAAGTAGAGTTAAAAGAGTAATATGTGTCGCATTCAGTGTGAATAACGAAAATGAATGTTCATGATAATTGATAAACAATACAACAATTAAGATGAATAATCTTAATATGTATTATTCACTTTGAATAATATGTATTATTCATCATGAATAATGAACATTCAGTTTCGCTTTTCATACAGAATGTGACAGGTGTCACACTTTTGGTTATCCTCATATTCGCAATGAAAAATGAACTTGTAGCCGAACTTTCGTCTATGTTGGTATAAACATTTATTTTATGTTGGTTTTTAAAAAATATAGGTAAATAATAGATTGAAATAATAGTTTAATTGAACAAATTAAATGTATTACACAGTTGATCTCATTAATAAAATACAACTAATATAAACGTGTTTTTACATATATATTTTAAAAAGTTTTATTATAATCATGTTTATAACTTATGGTGGGTATAAACATTTATTTTATGATGTTTATTTTAATAAAATTCAGAAATCACACAATTAATTGATTGAATAATAGTTCGATTAAAAAACTAAATCCAAATATTAAATACATTCAATAATTGATCTCATTAATAAATTATAACTAAAAACTACATGCATTGTAAACGTGTTTTTAGAAATACATTGAAAATACAAAATCCAATGTAGCAATAGTTTAATTATTAATTAAAACATGTAAATAAGTAAAAAAACAAGATAAAATATAAGAATTAATATATCAAGTTAAATATCATTATTTTCTAATATCTTGAAAATATATAAGAAAAACAATTTTTTTAGAAAAATCTAATAAATATTTTATTTTAAATGATTAAGTCTAGAAACTATCTTTTTTTGAATAAAATAACTACTAATTTGTTTTAATCAATGGACGATTAAATCTCTAACTTTTTTTTAAAATAATAAGATCATTAAATTTTTTATTTTAAATAATTAAATCTTAAAAAAATTCTAATAAAATAGAACATCAAACTTTTTAAAACTCTATTACTTACAATCTTTTACCTAAACTAGTTTTATTGTTTCCTTACCTAAAGAAAAAAACATAGGTAATCAATTTTTAAAAAATCAATAATTTATTCATTCAATAAAAGTTATTTATAAACCTAACCATTTAAAATAAAAATTAATAAAATTTTATTTGAAAAATAATTAAAAACTTCATTATTAAAAATAAAAAAGTTTAATAATTTTATCTTTAAAAAAAATAGTTTGTTGGTCTTTTGTTAACTTTAACAAATTCTAAAGAATCTTTGTGTTTTATGAGATCAAAAACAAACCCTTGGTGGATTGCAAGAACCTCTCTATACAGGCAAGTTTCTTCAAAAGCCCCCATTCTTGATTTTATTTATGGCTTTCAAATTGATATATTTTTAGTTTTACATCAAGAGACTCAATTTTCTGTATTGGATTTTGATTATCAGAAAAGGGTATTTTTCTGTATCTTAGTGTTTCATGATTCTTCCTACCATCTAGAAACCCCATTTTGATTTCACAAAGTCAAACCTACTAACTTCTAATTTCAATTTCTTGCATATAGTTTTAATTTGTTCATCCATGAAATGCTTCATTCTAGGTTAAATCTTGCCATAAATTCTATAAAATTGATACTTAAAGAGCCAAATTTGTAATTCTTTATGTGGTTAAAAAGACCGTAGCCAATGGCGTGTAGCTCAGTTGGTAATGGGTGGAGGTTGTGTTTGTTCAAAATCAATGGTCCTGGGTTCGAGCCCGAGGCTACCCCTTAGCCACAACCCACAACCATAGAGTGAGTGATGTATGCCCCCACATTACGGAAATGGCAGACGATTGTGGGTCGCTTGGGGTTGCCGGTATCAATCTTTTGACCAAAAAGACTGTAACTTCAGTGAAGCCTTACTATTTCTTGATTGAAATTGGAGGTGTCCTTAAGCTGGTTTGAATACCCACGGTTAAAAAGACTGTAACTTCAATGAAGGATTACTAATTCTTGATTGAAATTGGAGGTGCCTGTAAGCTAGCTTGAATACCCATGGTTAAAAAGAGTTCAGGGTTTAAGAGTTCAGGGACAGGTTGGTGACCGTAAGCTGGTCTGAATGCTCACAGTTAAAAGGACTTTGGGGTTTAGTTGGTGTCCATAAGCTGGCCCGACTGCTCATAGTTAAAAAGACTTCAGGGTTTAGGGTTTAGGGATAAGTTGGTATCTGTAAGCTGGTCTGAATACTCACGGTTAAAAAGACTGTAACTTTAATGAAACTTTATTATTTCTTGATTGAAAATCGGAACATTCGGCGATTACCCATTTTCGTTTCCCACAAAACGATGCTTTCCATTGCAGTAGCTTTAGAAGTTTGATCCGATCCAATTTGCAAAACAAGAAGCTGCCTTTTGGTTTCTGAAATGGAGGATAAGAGCCAAAAAGAGCACAGGAAATATGCTGCGGATATCGAATCCATTACGAAAGCACAAACACGAATCAAACCATATGTTCATATAACTCCGGTCTTATCTTCAGAAACCCTGAATTCGATTGCCGGAAAAAGTCTGTTTTTCAAGTGTGAATGCTTTCAAAAGGGGTAAGAAATGGTTACTTATCAACTTTATTTATCTTTGTATTGAAATTAGTATTGCTTTGCTCGTTAATAGTCGAATTTTAGGTGCTTTTTGTTTGATGGTTATTAGTGGAGCGTTTAAATTTAGAGGTGCATCGAATGCTATCTTTTCTCTCAACGACGAACAAGCAGCCAAAGGAGTTGTAACTCATAGCAGGTATTATGCTATGCTATGCTTTTTTGCGGTTTGATAAGAACGATGACTTATTTGTGACGGACAAGTTCATTTAGAACCAACTATTCATGGATTATTCACAATGAATACAACTAAATATTCATAACATTCTTCAGTGAATATCATGCATTTTCATTATTCATCATGAATATCATGAATAGATGGTTCTTAAATGAAGGAAAGGCTTAATATGAGGGGTTGGAAAGTTATTTACTCTGATTATGTGGTTTGGAATCAGTGGTAATCATGATATTCATAATTATTATTGGTCATGATTATCATGAATAGATGGTTCAGATGGTTCTTAAATGAAGGAAAAGCCTAATATAAGGGGTTGGAAAGTTATTCACTCTGATTTTGTGGTTGGGAATTAGTGCTAATCATGATATTTCAAGGATATTTTGAATATCATGTATTTTCATTGTTCATGGTATTCATAATGAATGATTCATGTTCAAATGGTTCTCAAATGAAGGGAAAAAAGCCTAATATGTTGGGTTAGAAAGTTAGTTATTCACATGTGATTATGTGGTTGGAAATCAGTGGTAATCATGCTGCAGCACTGGCTTTAGCTGCGAAACTGCGAGGAATCCCGTCGTATATCGTTATCCCGAAAAACGCTCCAAAATGTAAAGTCGAAAACGTGAAACGTTACGGAGGTCAAGTCATATGGAGCGAGCCTAATATGCAATCTCGAGAGGAAACCGCGAATAAGGTCTTACATGAGACCGGTGCCACCCTCGTTCATCCGTATAACGACGGTCGTATCATAAGGTATCAAAGTAGCTTCATTTTCCAATTCCACATTTTGTGTTCCCAAATTTGTTTAAAATCGTACTTTTTTTTACAGTGGGCAGGGTACGTTATCGCTCGAGTTTCTTGACCAAGTCCCGCAACTCGATACCCTAATAGTTCCGATAAGCGGTTTGTATACCATCTTTGGATCTTTTGCCCTTAGGTAGGGGTGGCAAAAAATAACCCAACCCGAACCCAACCCTAAAGTAGCAGGCTGGCTTGAGATTTTCAACCTGTTTAAGTAAACGGGTCAACCCGCCTAACTCATTAATTAAATGGGTTGGGTTGGGCTGAAATTTCCGACCTATTTACAACCTGTTTTGGAATTTCGTTTGGACGTCAGTCATTTTTCGATGACAAATAAACTTCGAACAATTTATTTGTATTTGTGGTTGTCTTTTATTCAAACTTCGAACAATTTATCTACATTTGTGGTTGTGTTTTTATTTAAAAATTTAAAATTAAACGGGTCAACCTGTTGTCAACCCATTTAGGTGTACAGGTTGGGTTGGGTTGAAAATATCGACCGATTGAATTAAACAAGTTGGGTTGAGATTTTCAACTCATTTGATAAATGGGTTGAACCCAAATCCAAACCATTTTGGCAGCATGTTGGGTTGGGTTGAAAATCTCAACCCATTTAGTTAAACAAGTTGGGTTGGATTGGGATTTTCAAACCATTTAATAAATGAGTTGAACCCGAATCCAACCCAACCTGACTCATTGCCACTCCTACCGTTAAGTTGGGTGGTCGGTTTTCTGTATCATGTCGATTAGAATCTTGCAGGCGGTGGTTTGATATCGGGTGTCGCGATTGGAGCCAAATCCATCAATCCGGCCATACGGGTCTTGGCCGCCGAGCCTAAGGGAGCCGATGATGCCGCACAATCAAAAGCATCGGGTCGAATCATAACCTTGGCTCGGACCGACACCATTGCCGACGGGTTACGAGCTTCTCTCGGAGATCTCACTTGGTAATATAATTTTTTGTCGTTATCTTTTATAGTATTCTAAGATCTTGAGTCGTGCTGGTTTTGGGTTATCCCACATTGGTGAAAAGATGATAGATTATAGTACATATCAGGCTGCATTTTGACGTGTATGCAGGCCTGTTGTACGGGATCTTGTTGACGAGATTATAACCGTGGAAGATAAAGAGATTGTTGAAGCTATGAGATATTGTTACGAGATACTTAAGGTTGCGCTCGAGCCGAGTGGTGCTATCGGTCTTGCGGCCGTTCTCTCGGATGGTTTTAAGCGAAATCCGGCTTTTAAGGATACTCGTAACATTGGGATTGTGCTTTCAGGGGGTAACGTGGATCTTGGGGTTTTGTGGGAATCATTGAATGACCGATAATTTATAAACTTGTATTTAGCCAAAACCCCGAACCCTAAACCCTAAATGTTCAGTATTTAATCACTTTTGTAGTTAACGTTGCATTTTTTAAATATTATCGAGGGGGTTTTGATCGATGGTATTATTGCATCTTTTACAACGTTTAGGTCTTGAATCTAATCCGTGTGATGGCTAGCTCAACCGGGCCACTGGCAAAAAAGGGCCGAGCCTTAGGGGTTAGCGGTTTGAGTGCCACTCGGGATTTTTCTGACTGTTTGTTATGTTTAAAGCATCTCCATCAATCTTTCTATTACTGGCAATTGCCACATTGATAAAATTCTTTGCAAAGAGTTGTCTAGCATTTCAAGTTTAGAAAGGCTTTTAAAGTTTAGAAATGTCTTTCAAATGTAAAAAAACTTATTTTTTTACATAAATAATATATTTTATGATTAGATTAATTATTAATATTTTTATTATTTAATTCATTTTNTAATATTTTATATTATAATTAATCAAAAGTATTTAGTATTATTGTGATATTATAAATTATTAAAATATATAAATATAAATTATAAGTAGTTTGTTGGTCCACTTTAGAAAGTTTTGCACTGATTGGAAGATTTATTGCAAAATTGATAACATTGCATTGATGTAGATGGCCTTAGGATCTCATGGAATTTGTCAAGGTGCATGCAAGCTGATCCAAACTAATACAGTTATAACAAAAGCAACCATGTAAATATACAACAAAGCATTCAAAACTAGAAATCGCGAGTCTATAAATTTGTTTCGAGTTCGTGAGTCAAAGTCAAAATCCTCCTCGAGTCCGTTACAATCAATTATGGTCCCTTTGATTCGGAGCTTGGATTTTCCTTCAAGAATTAAACTTTACGATTTCTTGAGTTGTGGCTTTGCTTGAAAGAAGATCATTGTAGCAATCTTTCAAGTTTTCGAGTGCACTCTGGCGGCATTTCGTCTTGCACAACATCCCACGAAATAGACCATCGACTGACATCAGATGAGATAGAAATAAACATACCGAAACTAAGCCAAAATGGTTTAGAAAAGTTCCAAAATCTCGTAAATTCAAGACATTTGATGATAATCGTCTATTGGACAGTATCGAATGACTTACCAAGATAACAAACAAGAATACGTTGAAGATAGCAATCACTCGCCATTCGGTTTTCATGTACTCTGCTACTCCGGCCCTGAAACACATTATGATACAATCATAAGTTTTGATGGCCTAACTAGCTAGACTTGAACCGTTTATCTACAACAATATATGTTGGAACATCTCTTCTCTCCTAAACAACTTTTTTTAGAGAATAATTCAATAAGGTTCTACATATTCCCATATGGTATCAGATCCAACGTCTATTACTGTACATACTGTGTCCATTTGACCCCACTCAACACTAAGGGGTAATCCGAGCCCTTATAGCCTCCACCAGCTATACTTTGATCATTTCTCTTCCGGGAAAATGGCACAAATAGCCATTTCAGCCAACCAAATTTACATCTCAGCGATTTCACTTTCGAGTTTTCAGAAAAGCCACTACCTCCGCAAGTAACCATTCCTCAACTTGCGAAGGGGCTAAGTAATCATATCCGGTAAGTAAGCGATAGTGTTAATTTTGTTGGTAAGCACTTACTCGAGTAAGCGTTTGGTAAACGGGGCCTTAGTCTCCCTACTTGCGCGGACCATGTTCAGATTTTTTTTTTCAAAAGCTTTTTGACTCGTCCGCAAGTTGAGGAATGGTTACTTGCGGAGGTAGTGATTCTTTTGAAAATTTGGGAGAGAGATGGCTAACAGATAAATTTGATCGGCTGGAATTGTTATTTCTATTAATTTTCCCCCTTCTTCTCAATATACGTTAGAACCTCATATTCTCTTCTCAAAGAAAAGAAATAATAAACAAACAAGAACGTAGGGAAACGATGTTTTACTTGCAGGAATCGCAATTGTAGCACTTGATTGCTTTCGAGTTCTTGTAAAGTTTGCAGTCTTCGTTAGAACTCACCGGATGGAAGGTTAAATCATAGTAGGAAGCATTAACAGCCGGATAACCGCACCTAAAACATGGTTTAATCTTGATGTCATTTGCTAAATATAGCAAGTTTCGCGTAACTCGATTGGATAAAAAAGATTTAAGCGTACTGAGATGGCGGTCTGCAACAACCAGCTTCGATTGGAGTTAATCTCGCCAATTTGTATTCTTTAAGAGTCTGCGATAAAAAAAGATCATAGTTACGACTTATTGAAATTAAGTGGCCGATTAAGTACACAATTATAGTTAGATATCGAACGCATACTTTGTATCTTTTTGACATGTCACTACAAGCCTCGATTTTCAGAAAACAACTTTGAAGGCGTTTCCAGTTACGGGTGTTGTTCAACTGAGAAGAAAAGAAGAAATGAACGTAGATGGTTACTCTCGAGTTTATATGCTAGAATCCAGAACCGGATTATTTAGCTAAATAACCTCCTGACATTTTTTTTAAATCAATACCATTCTTTCATAATTTGTTAGAAGGTCGCAGATTTAAGAAAAACCTGTTAGAAGATCGTTTAGCTAAACAACCCAAACTAAACCTGCATTAATGAAATCTACTTACTTTCTTTACAAACCAAGAACCGTAATCTTGGAGTTGATACTCTTTGTACCTGATCATAGAAACCAATTAACAAAACGGAACAACTATTCAATGTTTAGTAAGACAGAACTGGACATGACATAACAGATAAAATGACCAATTTACCCCTAATGAATTGTTTATCTCTTTTGATTAATTAATGTAATTTATTAAGTTATAATAAAACAATTAATTTTAGAACAAAATATACCATTAGGAAGCTTTCATCAAGACAAATAAAATGACACCAAAATAAAAGGTTTACATAGTTTCCAATTTTTATTTTATACAGTTTTTATATTATTTTATTAATTACTTAATATTTGATAAGTAACATAAATTAACTAAAATATAGAAACCATATAAAAATAATATTTTAAGAACAATAAAGTAAAATCTTAAATAACATAAAATACAAAAAAATTAAAAAATAAAGAATGAATAAAACGTAAAGAGACTTATTTGATGTTTTCAAAAAGAATTAGTTTTAATTTGAGGTTATATTAGTAAAAAATAGGCTTTTTCCACCTTGTTCCATGGGGTGGGGTGGAACACACTTATTCCACTTTGTTTCTGTATATTCCACATAAAAGTCCTGTCAAACATGGTAAAGTGATCCCTATTCTGTTCTATCATTATCCAGTTTACCAAGGTGTCTTTGAACTTACCTCAAACCTGCAACAGTGTGACCAGAGCCATTATTTGTCACCACAAACCTACAATGAAAAAAAGAAACAACCCAATTACCTTATTAATTAGAACCCAAATTCCAAAGGAAGTTTCTTATCTATATAAATTAACGTTTGTCTAATTTAAGCCGTATTTAGAGCATATTAATCGTGTATCTATCAAGTAAGGTATACTTACACCAAGACTGTAAAGATGAGGATCCCCACCAACACCAAGCACAACAAGATCAAATACTGCAATTCAATTAAAAGTATAACAAATAAGGATTAAAAGGCTGCAAGAAACATGAATTTATAACTTTGTAAGAATTTAATTTGGTACATGAATATACCATCCATAACAATATAGGGTTGTTCTTTACTGCTCCCATAAACCCAAAAACCGATCTGAAAATTAAAAAAAACACATAAAATTTGAGAGCATGTATGAACTAAAAGACTGGTTTACTTCGTGCATTTTCAAAAGGAAAATACAATTAAGCATCAAAGGACGAACTTTTAATGTTAATGTAAAGCTTATCTTAAAAAACAAAGAGTTTTCATATCAATTTAGTTTGATCCTAGAGTTTGGAAGGTCCGATGAAAGAGATAATGTCACTAAGGTCCCGTTTGTTAGCAGCTTAACAAGTTCAATGGGAATTGCAGCTTATTCCGTCAGAGATACATGATTGTTTGGTAGTGGCTTATTCAGTAAGCTTTTAGGAGGAAGCTTTATGCAGAAAGCCAAGTTTTTCAAATTTATACAGACAGATTAATCCATACAGACAAATTTTATTCCTGATGAAGTGGCTTGGAACTGCCTTTTGGAAAGCAGAAGGAGCATTTTTTAACCCAAACAGCATTACTTACTTTCCACTGGTAATGATGATCTGGTATGCAAAAGGCAGTCTTTGGCCTATCATCATTAGGTAGGAAACTAGTTTGTTCGATATCAAATTCATGTCTCTTTTTGTTGGAAATAGGATTGATTTAAGTTTCTTAGAGCATCTTCAACAGCATTGCTAAACTTTTTTCTAAAATAGAGAAAGCAAGCAATCTCTAAAATCTCTAAATTTAGAGAAAACTTAAACTTTTTCTATTTTAGCAATTACTTTAGCAATGCTGTTGGAGCATTTTAGAAAGAAAAAACCCCAACTTTTCTATTTTAGCAATGCTGTTGGAGATGCTCTTAACAGAAGCATGAAGGAATATCTTACATTAGAAAGATTATGAAGCCAAGGCACATAACTGGCAACGTGAGAGACTTTCGACAACCATCGTGATGAGAGCTCATCCATACACCATATCCGATCACCACCACAGCTACTAGCTATACAATAAAAAATGACTATTACCTGTTTGTCAGATGCTGAATGGTTTAGTGTTGGATGATTAAGTGGTCAGAATGATTAAGAGGCTCTTATAATATAGTGTAAAATGAAATATGGTTGTTTGGTAATCGTTGATAATGAAATCAGGGCGCGCTTAATGGTTAAGGGAGGTCCAGGATACAAAACCATTCAAAAGGTTTTAGAACTATTAAGAGGCAGTTTTCTTTATTGCCAAACAACATTTACCTCTTAATGATTCAGAGGCTATCTCTTAATGGAACTGGTATTGGGTCAGAGGTATACATGACTGTTTGATAGTGGCTTAATGATATAAAAGGTGTCTTATTTATTAAGCTTCTAGGGGGAGCTTTATGCAGAAAGCCAAAATTTCGCATACCTACCCCTACTCTCGCAAACAAAAAAAACTTTTCCAATCTATACAAACAAATTAATCCTTACAGCCAACTTTATCCATACAGAACTTAATGAAAAACCAACCAAACAAACATGCAATAGAAAGTCCTTCCAAAACTAAAAGTAATGAAAATCTGCCAAACCACAAGGGTTCATCTGAAATATTAAACTGCATGGAAAAAGAAATTAAGGTAGCGTTTGGTACGCAGACAAGATTGGACAGGACTGGACAGGACAGAACTGGACAG
>LUCG01286358.1:0-10181 GCA_001633085.1 Carthamus tinctorius
GTTGAAACCCCCGCCCAAGAAATCGATAATGTAATCCTCATCTGGTGTCATCGAATACAAGCACGATTGGCTCATCACCGGTCCATCTTCCCAATTCACTCGATCGCCAAATCGTCCTTTGATCCATTCCTTCAGATGTCCAATCACCATTGTTGTACCTGTTGGAATCCTAAAGTTGATGTCCTCAATCATTTGTATATTAAGGGGGTGTTTGAGATTGCTTATTAAAACTGCTTATTTGCTTATTACGGGTTGAAACAATAAATAAGCAATTTTGAGTGTTTGGATAAAATTCTTTATCATGGCACTAACCAACAAATAAAGTGGTTTTAAAAAAGTTAAAAAGATTTTAACTTTTCCAACCAACAATAAGCAAATAATAAGCATAAGTTATTTTAAATAAGCAATCCCAAACACCCCCTAATAAATATATCTATTTTATATTTGTGTATATATAATATTTATTTAGAGAAAGGTTCAAATGAAAAACATAATTTTTTAAGAAAACGTGAGGAGCAATCTCAGCCACTCATCTGGTCAATAAAGACGGCTTTGACCGTGGTCCCCCCTTTAATAATCTCTACCCTCCCATGAATCGCGTCAATCCTCTGTCATCACGCCACCGTAACCCAAGATGCGTGACTCAGATTGCTCCTCGTTTTTTCTTAAATTGACATGTTTCTTAAATTACACCTTCCTATTATACCCCTTGGATTTCAATTTTTGGAAAAGTCACACCCCTTGGGTTTTAATTATATTAATATTTGGTGGTTAGCTGATAAGTCGGATGTTACTTATCTTTCCCTCTGTAAACTCTCTGATCAATCAGTGGGAACAAAACATTCACAATCTATCCATCAGATTATAGTAACTAAGAGAAACCAATTCTCATGGCATCTACAAGTGGATCAAAGCCAAATGCTCCATCAAGTAAGTTTTACTTGTATGTCACTATGTGTGAATCAACATTAGCGGGTGTTCAGAAAAATCGAAGAACCGAACCGAATCGTATGATCTGAAACCAAGAAACCCAATACCCGAGCAACCTGTGACCCGAAAACCCGAAAATAAGGGTACCCGCCGAGTCACGGGTCGGGTTCGGTTTTCTAAATTTACTACTCTCGGATACTCGTCCCGCCCCGTATATATTCAGTTTATTAAGAAAAATATATTTATTAGTACTTATAATAAAAAATTACCAATCTTAAGAAAATTTCCATCACATACCGTGTTTTCTTCGTTCACCCCCCCACTGCCCAATATTTGTCGGTCAGATTCAGTCTAGATCGTTTTTGCACGCACGTATCGATGACAATCCTCTATACTCTTATTTTCATTTTCTAATATTAATTAGTGTTAATTGTTTTAGTTTGTTAGAAAATAACTTAAGTTTTTAGTATATATTTTGTGCACGTCAAAACCCTCGACATAATGCAGGTACCCGTAAACCGAACCGTGGCTACCCGCTCCTTATCAGTCCAGTTCAGTATGGATATCCATCCCGTATGATTCTCAAAATTTTCACTACCCCACAACACCCCTAATCCAACATGATTGACTAGGGGGATTCTATGCATATATTTTGGGATTAAATCAACAGTACCTTCTGCATCTGCTCCCCATGTCCGCTTATCCGGATCGCATTCACGGCCGCCATGAACGGCGACCTTGATCAGATCCGGAAACTCCGAAGCCGGTGTTCCGTAGATGTAAGGCTCGCCGTAGCTTGCGAACGACGGAAACCCTGCTCCTATCGTGAAATCAACCTCGTGAGGCCTTTTGATCTTCCAGTAAAACAAAGACGTCTCCAATGGCTGTATCGATAAATTAACCTTGCTAACCTTCTCAACAAGCTTACTCACCCAAGCTCCGGCGGTCACCACGCATTTCTTACCGGAAAACACCTCTCCCGACCGGCTACTTACCAAAACTCCCCCTCCGTCTCCATCTCCATCCCTAACTACATCCACGACCTCCGTTTTGTCTCTAAGCACTGCTCCATGCTTGATCGCTAGGGTTTGAAACATCGCAACGGATTTAGTAGGCTTCAGGATACCTCCGAGATCCGTCACAACCGCAATCCAATCGTCCGGCAGCTCAATCCTGCCGGAAAAATGCTCCTCCGTTTGGTACCGGTCGAGAATCCGGTGGCTAATCGAGTGATTTTCGCAGTTTTTGATAACCGCCATGAGAGAACCGCTGTCCTTCGGACCGATATCCAGTTGCTCCGATCTGAAGTAAACTTGGTAACCGATTTCCGATTCAGCCTCGATCCAGAGCTTCTCCGATTCGATCGCCATTCCACAGTAGTACGATTCAGGATAGGTCGCTCGGATCGTTCGAGATTCGCCGTGAGACGATCCGCGGTGGTGCAGGAAGTCGAATTGCTCGACCAGAAGCGTCTTCTGACCTAATTTCGCCGCCTGATACGCCGTGGCGCTCCCCATGACTCCGGCTCCGATCACAATCACATCAAACCGGTCGGAATTCCGAGAATCCTCCATGTTTTTGCCGGATTCCGGAGACGAAAACACGCACAGATCGAATCGGTCCAATTTCTGAGAATTCTCCATGGTTTTGCCGGATTTCGAAGAGGAAAACACACACGGATCGATCGTTTTCGATTTGTGTTTCTCTCTGTAGATCTTCACATGCAATCGAACAGATTATAGAGGTGGATTCCATGGTCCGATTTTGGAGTTTTCGAAAGGTTTAAGATGCATGCGCTCAGCGACTGGTGAAGAAGACAAATAACAGACTGGTAAAATCTTTACGGTTGGTAGACTGTTATTGTTGCTGATGATGATGATGCTGATGTGCACGTTAGATGAACCGTGCTAACGTGCGCCGAAAGCAATGGGCCATAGATTGGGCTTAAGGTGGATTTTGGGGATAAAGAGGCCTTCTTTTATATGAAGCCCATAGATATTTTTTTTAACGGCAAGTTAAGATACACACGCTTCAGCGGTATCGGGCTTTTAATTGGGCAATCCCACTAATCAGCTGAGATCCGACCCAACCTATGGCTGAACCCAACCAGCAGGGAAATGGATTCCATATATTGGATCCTCCCATATTGCCCCGAACCGGCGGTATCGGGCTTCCAATTGGGCAATCCCACTAATTCACTACGACCCGGCCCAACCTATGGCTGAACCCGACCAGCAGGGAAATGGATCCCATAGATTGGATCCTCCGATACCGGCCCCGAACCCGTCCCCGAAGGACCAGATCCAAAGTCTGGATGTATTAGAAATATCACCCGTGAGAATTGAACACCGGTAGTGTGGCTTTCACCCAACACCCCTAGGGATGCTACTTATCCAACTAAGCTAACACCCTTTGATTATTTAACATTTTTGTTAAATACAGTATAACATAGGTAGTTTAGTAATTTATCAATTTTGTTGTATAATTATTTTTGTTTCACTTCTTTTGGTGGGATAGGGAAAAAAATGCATTTTGTTTCCACTCAATGAGTCTAAATGTCGCACCATAACATACTAGACGTGATTGGACTGAACGAACGAGAGTGGGTGAAAAAATTCTGGAAGGTCTTCAGGGTCTTAATATAGCATGGGTGATATAGTGAATTAGTGATTACCAGTTTTGTCAAATTTTCTTGGTTTTTGACTTTATGTCCACTTATTTTGATGGAACAGGAAAATGCATTTTTTCCCAATCGGGTCGTATTGTCACAACAAATCCGCTACCAAAGTTATTGTACCGTTTTGGTCTTGTGGTTCGTTTGATGGTCATTTTTGTATATGTGACAGGTTCATGCCATCTTGATGCCCCCAGGGTACGTTATTCTTCCAATATATACGGTGGTCCACCTTGTGAGATGTTGATGTCTGCCAACACATGTCATTATCCTATCCGACCTGTAAGTTATAGAGATGACACCATATAAAACCGTACCGTAAAGCACTCTTAACAATGTCCTAAAATAATTGTTGTAATGAAGCAAACATGGTTTTGGAAATATGAGATTATTATACTTTTTAATAAACTAAATAACGATTTTACTCTTGATAATATATAGAGTAATGAATTTCTCCATATTATAATGAAGGGTAGAATTGAAAAATTGACTCTTAGTTTGACCCAAAAAAAAAAATAGAAATACAAAACACTTATTATGGGACGGATGGAGTAAGGATGAAAAAGATTGTTCTAAAACCATGTATTGTTACAATTTTTAATAACTAAATGACAATTTTACCTTTATAATAGTTCATAATGATGAGTTTCTCTGTCTCATTGTTAAAGGTAGAAATGGAAAGTAGGCGCTTGCTTTTAGAAGTAGACACTTATTTTGTAACAATGAAAGTAACAATGGAAAAGCCAGTCTTAGAAACGAATGATTGTTATACTTTTCTTAGCAAGTAAATGAAAATTTTATGCTTGATAGTTGAGATGGATGACTTTTTGTATCTCATAATCAAGGGTAAGTGTGGAAAGTAGGCACTTGAGATGCTCGACTGTTTACACCTTAGCAATTAAATGACAAACTTACCCTAAATGATAGTTGACAGTGATGAATTTTTCGATCTTATGATCAAGGATAAATTTGGAAAGTAGGCACTTTAAATGCCTGATTGTTACACTTTTTAATTAACTAAATGACAAGTTCATCCTTAGTGATAATTAAGAAATATTTTTTTTTCAATTTAAGGGTAAGTTCATCCTTAGTGATAATTAAATTTTTTTTTTTCAATTTAAGGGTAAGTTCATCCTTAGTGATAATTCAGAAGTTTTTTTTTTTTTCAATTTAAAGGTAAATTGGAAACAATGCACTTGAAATGTGTGATTGTTACAATTTTTAATCAACCAAATGACAACTTTACCTTTGATAATAGTTGAGAGTGCAATTTCTCCATCTTAGGATTGAGAGTAAAGATAATAACTACGCACTTATTTTTAAAAGTCAACACTTATTTTAGGACGGACAAAATAGCTATCAGGTTACTTGATTGGCAAAGTGTTAAAATCTATGATCTTTTTTGGGTGTTGCAGGTCCCAACTTCTGATCCTGCCCTTTTTGATTGTTTGAAAGTTTATATGGCATTCATTTAAATAATCTACCTGTAAGAAGCCCCAAAACCTTTCACATTTGTTAGTAAACTGCCTTTGAACCAAACATGGATCTGTTTGCAAGCAATTCAATGAGCTTATAAGACTTACAATTTATCATGTTAGTTATTCATAACAGCTTTATGTAGAAAGGCAAGTCATTCAAACTTGATCATTTCAATTAAAATATACGATCCTTTTATCTATGAAGAAACCGTACCAAACAATATATGTAGACAAACTAATTAGCAAGTTTAGGTTTTATCCAAATAGGAGTCGATAGAAAACCATCCAAACAAACCTCTAAATCATTCTACCTGAGTAAACTATACTTGCTGGTAGGGTATAGGGTTGTGGTGTATATTGAACTAATCTCTACCTTAAAAGAGTACATTAGTTATTTACGGGCTTTAGCAAAATTGTGAACAAACATGTAGAAGGCATGACCTAAACCTCTAACACCCTAAATATTGACAACCAAAATTTAAAGAAATTTCAGCTTGAACTTCTTTAAAATTTCCTTAAACCTGAATAAAGCATTTACTTCTTTAAGTGGTAACAAAGTAACCAATTTGCAAAGTATGTAAAACTATGAAATGGCCAACTAATGAGACAACTTTTAAAAACAAAGGATCTTAGGTTCACTAGATTAAACAAGTGTAAATAGTGATCTCCAAAAGCCTGCTTTTCACTTGGTCTTCCCAAAAGCCCAACCCGTGGGTACTCCTAGTTGCCTTGACGACAACTCAACCTTTCCTAGATGCGTCATTGATGGGATATGTACCAAGTGAACATCAAAACAAATGTTAGGCTAAAGCCCAGTGAGATCTCATGAAGACGAAAGTGAACAACAGATAAATTCTACAATGATAAAATAAAGGTACCGACTTTTATAGAAGCCTAAGCTCCTCACTCATATTTCTTAGTTCATCCTTGTCTTAAATCATAGGAAACATCATTCTCATAATCGGATTGGACCCATTTCACTTGGTATGATAAGTATACACAATGTACTCATCTTAAAAGTTATTAGGTAGCACGTCAAGTGATTCTAGTAATCATCCCCTTTACTGGCACTGCATCCTCAAACACACTAGTCTCCCACCCTAATCCTTCATCCAAACACACTTATGAAATACGATGTTCTCCAAAATATCCAAAATGCGTAATCTTCAACCAAATTTTGGAAAAGGTTCAGCTAGGCTTTACTTAGGCAATTTGAAAATTAAGAGATAGGCGTCTAAAACTAAGCCTGACTACAAGATGCTAACATTTAGACTCGAATCTGAAATAGATGAAATATACCACCACATCCCGTAAGCATTTTATTAGTATGCCATCACCCATGTGATTTTCAACCAAATTTTTAAATAAACTAAAATGATGAAAGATGACTCACAAGTGTTTAACATCTTGACAATCTTCCATATAAAATATATAACACTCTAACTTTAAACTATTAATGCATGAACTTGTTAAAATTACCTACTTATGGGGGAGCTTGGTCTTTAAACCCCTTCTTATTTCCTTTAGGATTGCCTTCAAATCTTCCCACCTTAAAATGCTTGATTTCTTCTTCATATTTTCCGGCGGCCACCTTCCCGCCGACGGCCAGATCAACCAGTATCTTCCCAACCAACGGCGCCATCTTGAATCCATGGCCGGAAAACCCACCGGCAACCACCACATCCTCATTGAAACCTCCCCCCAAGAAATCAATAATGTAATCCTCATCAGGTGTGTTCGAATACAAACATGATTGACTCATCACGGGTCCATCTTCCCAATTCACTCGATCGCCAAACCGACCTCTGATCCATTCTTTCAAATGTCCAATCGCCATTGTCGTACCTGTTAGGAATTTAGGGATTTTGAATACTTGGATTATTACTGAAAGTCGTGAAACACTTTCAGATTGAAATATTTCGATGGTACTTTAGAAATCAACAATCGGATAAAATTCAGTAATTTTCAGAATCGAGAGTGAAATCTATTCGAATATTCGTACCCAAAAGATTGATGACCAAAAAGAAGGGGATAAAACTGTCTTATCCAAAAAACCAACCGAGATCCTATTTAAAAATAAGTTGGAAAAAACTGCCAAAATCGGGTCTAAAACTGGGTTTTCGGATTCTAATGCGTTATGAATACTGGGGTGCTGCCCCTGGACCCTGTCTTTTAGGGGCTTCACCCCTAAACATCCGTTCTCTATAAACCCGAATAAATTCAAACAAGCGTGCAACTCTGCACCATCCTTACTTGTTCAAAATTTATCTGAGATTATATTGGTCAACACAAATTCATCCGATTACACTTAAATAAAACTGGTGACACAAGTCACCAACACTACCTTCCGAATCTGTCCCCCATGTCCGCTTATCTGGATCGCAATCGCGGCCGCCATGAACGGCGACCTTGATCAGATCTGGAAACTCCGAAGCCGGCGTCCCGTAGATGACAGGCTCGCCGTAGCTTGCGAACGACGGAAATCCGGCCCCGATGGCGAAATCGAACTCGTGAGACTTCTTAATCTTCCAGTAAAACACAGACGTTTCCAATGGCTGTATCGGCAAAACGGTACCGCCATTGCTAACTTTCTGAACAAGCTTGCTCACCCAAGCTCCGGCGGTCACCACGCATTTCTTACCGGAAAACACCTCTCCCGACCGGCTACTTACCAAAACTCCACCTCGATCTTCATCCCTGACTAGATCTACGATCTCCGTTTTGTCTCGAAGCACCGCTCCATACTTGATCGCTAGGGTTTGAAACATCGCAACCGATTTCGTAGGCTTCAGGACGCCTCCGAGATCCGTCACAACCGCAATCCAATCGTCCGGCAGCTCAATCCTGCCGGAAAAACGTTCCTCCGTTTGGTATCGATCGAGGATCTGGTGGTGAATCGAGTGATTCTCGCAGTTTTTGATAAGCGCCATGAGAGCACCGTTGTTCTTCGGACCGATATCCAATTGCTTCGATCTCAAGTAAACTTCGTAACCGATTTCCGATTCTGCATCGATCCAGAGCTTCTCCGATTCGATCGCCATCCGACGGTAGTACGATTCAGGATAAGTCGTTCGGATCGTTCGAGATTCGCCGTGAGACGATCCACGGTGGTGTAGGAAGTCGAACTGCTCGATCAGAAGCGTTTTCTGACCTAATTTCGCCGCCTGGTACGCCGCCGCGCTCCCCATAACTCCGGCTCCGATCACGATCACATCGAATCGGTCCGATTTCTCCATGTTTTTTTGCTGGATTTCGAAGAGGAAAATGCACGGATCGATCGTTTCCTCTTTCTGTTTCTCTCTCTATCTGCATCTCCACATGCGATTGGACAGATTGTAGTGGTGAATTCCATGGAATTCCGGTTTGGAGTTTTCGAAAAAGGTTAAGAAACAAGTGCTCAGCGACTGTTGAAGAAGAAGAAGACCAACAACAGATGCTGTTGGTCAACTGCTGTTGTTGCGGATGCTAAAGTGCGCGTTGTACGTGCATGTTAAACGAACCGTGCCAATGTGCGCCAAAAGAAATAGGCCATAGATTGGGCTTGAGGTGGATTGTGTGGATAAAGAGGCCTTTTATATAGGAAGCCCCTCTTCATAGATACTTTTATTAAAATATATACTATATAATAGGTACTTTAGTAATTTACAAAAAAAAATAAAAAAAAATAAAAATGGAATGCATAACGGCATCGAACGAACAAATGACTAACACGAACATATGCACATCTTTCCGGTGGTATCGGGCATCCGCGGGAAGCCCACTAATCCGTCGCTGTTTCGGCCCAGCTTACGCTGGACCTACATCCCAACCATAGTCTTTGATAGAGTTGGGGACAGCCCCCAATCTATGACTGGACTAGCCAGAGGACTGGTACTTCTTATTCCCTCAAATTGATTTCCCTTGGGATCGAACTCGAGTAAACTGATATCCCATCTATGATCCTCTAGGATGTTACCGCCTTTAGGAAGACCAACTGAGCTAGACATGATCTGTAATAATTTATCAATTTTGCTTCAGTTCCTCTTGGTGGAACGGGAAAAAATTGCATTTTTATTCTACTCAGTCTTGTCATAGTCTAAATGTCGCACCATACTGTAGCGGATGTAGCAATTAACCGCATTGGAAACACAAATCATAACTTCTAGTCTTTATGTGTTTTTTGAACATTTCAGTTTATGTACTTAGTTTAATGGTATTTGATGAAGGGGCATTGATGTAAACTTAAAAGTATATGCCATATGCTTGTCTTCTTGTGCATTATTCGATACTTTTTTTCTACACTCTTCCAATTCTTCATTTGAGACTTATTCAGTTGTATGCCATCTTAAAATCTAAAGAATTTATTAAACAGATTGTTTTTCTTTATAGTAAGAAGTTCTAACACCCCAAATCATCTTGAAATCTAAAGAATTCATTAGGAAAGAATCAAATTCTCAATAACTCAACTTGTATGTTTGATCACATATCAAGAACATAAAAAAACTACAAGTACTATGGTATAGTGTAAAACCCAAAATAATCTATTAAGCTATTTCAAAAATCCAAACAAAATCAATATAATTATGCAATAAACTATTTTCATCTTTACTCACAAATCACAATTAAGTGTAGGCAATCACCAAGTAAAGGGTAAATTACATATTTGGTCCTTGTGGTTTACTATTTGTTGCATTGTTGGTCCCTATTTTGAAATAATTATGGATTTGGTCCCTATGGTTTACACTTTTTTGCACTGTTGGTCCTTGTGGTTTACACTATATTGCACTATTGGTCCCTATGCTTAACAGACTAAAAGTTAGGGACAGGGACCAACAGTACAAGAAAATGTAAACCACAGAGACCAAATCCATAATAATTTTGAAAGAGGGACCAACAGTTCAATAAAGAGTAAACCACAGAGACCAAATATGTAACTTACCCCCAAGTAAAACAACTAGTTGACCAAATCCGAAAATACCTTATAGATTGAAATTTGCATATGACATTGTGGTATAACAAAAGAGATTGAACCTCCTAATAAAGATTCAGTTGAAGAATGTAACATCCAGTACTTATCTTTATATATTTTATCTCTTTTTTTCAAATATGCTCTTATCCTA
>LUCG01286440.1:0-10148 GCA_001633085.1 Carthamus tinctorius
AGAGAGAGAGAGAGAGAAAGAGAGAGAGAAGGCGGGTTCATACGAGAACGCGGGGAGCTTTTTTGATGTATAAAATCATATATGATTCATATAAAAAATCTATGTACAAAATCATATATGATTCATGTAAAAAAACACATGATTCACGTACAAAATCATATATGGTTCACAACACTTATCTGCAACTTAAGTTGCGAAAAATTCAGGTTTTTTCATTAGTTATGAATCATATATGATTTTGTACATAAAAAAGCTCCTCGCGTTCTTGTAAAAAGTTATAGTTCTTGTTTGAAACAATTTCATCAAAAAATGAATCATATAATATAATTTCATCATATTAAACAATTTCATTAATTTAACCAATGAAATTGTCTTTTTGACTTCAGTTCACACCAAAGTTATAGTTCATAAATGAAATGGACTATATGTATATCTGTGTATATATATAGGGTTACGTTCAAATGTGAACTCAATTTTGTTGTGAACGAGAGGACCACTAAAATCGCGCCACGTGACAATATTCACTTTGACAATATTCAGAGTGTGTGTGTGTATATATCAATTAAAAAGTAGAAAAAGGAAGAGTGTGTGTGTGTGTGTGTGAGAGAGAGAGAGAGCGGCTTAAGTGGTTTGAGACGATACCCGTCGGAAGCCGCTCAAGCTATACCACCGTCGGAAGCCCTATGAGCCTGATCGCCGAGCCCGTAGGGGCGATACTCACAGCCTTAGAGTGGTCACTTTGCTCTAGGGATGAGATCAGGACCGGATTACTACCAAACTAATTGGTATCGAAAATTTTTATGACTAAATGGTGGTACCAAAAACTAAACCATATGTATTGAACAAGGATTAGGACAAGATGAGACAGCATAAGACAATCTTTTTTTTTTGTTTTACCAAGATACATGGAACAATATGAGACAAAAATAAATTAAAAATTAAAATATTACTAATTAACACTCGTTTAATATATACCTTAATATGATATTTGTTGTAGTGCTTACCACCACTAGTCGCGACTGTCACTGCCATTGATAGCCACCGCCTTGCCCCATCTAATCCAGTTCAATCATATTTGCATACTAAGAGCATGTTTGGGATTGCGTTTCAAAACTCCTTATTGACTTATTGGCTTCTCCAAGAAACCAATAAATCAATAAGTCCGTTTGGATACTCAAAAAACTCAAAAAACACTTTTCGAAACTCCTTTTTGACAAGGAGTGAAACGGAGTTTTGGAAAAGCATTATGGAGGTAACTTTTTGTTTTGTAAAAGTGCTTTTGGACGATAATAACATAAACCCTTCTCAAAAAGCTGATAAGCTAAGTCAAACACTCTCTTAAAAAACAGCTTATTGACTTATTGGCTTTTACCATTACAAAAGCTAATCCAAACACCTTTTTAAGAACTCCTTTTCCACCACCATAAGTCAATAAACACTTTTGATCAAAAGCACGTTTGAACCTAAAAAAGCAATCCCAAACACCCTCTAAACGCTACCTAAATAGTCTAATAATTGTCTCCAAAAATACCCCCAAAAAGTATTTAAAATTTCCCAATTCTTATTGACCATTAATGAGCTCCAAAATGAAAGAATCACAAAAAGAGCTTCCTAAGAAGAGTTCATAGACCTTGAGCCCTTAGGGATGGAAAAACAAAGATTAAATTAAAGACCATTTTCTCCCTAACCTAAACCAAGAAACAAGAGACTAAAAAAATCGATTTCCGAACTCATCGAAACAATATCGACCCAAAAAATAAAATACGGCTACTTTTCCGCCCTAGACGTAGCGGGAGTGGGAGGCGGCAAGGAGGGCGGCACCGATTCCTGAGCCATCGTTGGATAGTATGAGCTTAATGTGTTTCGAGAGTTGGTCTCCCACCAATTCATCCAAGGTGTTCTCGAGACAACTTCGGTACTCGTTGTAGTGTTCGTACAACCCTCCATCCATCGCAATCGCCGTTTTCGGGATCTCGCCGCCCTCTCTGACGGTATCCCTCCCCATTTTCTTCAAAATCCCCAAAATACCCGCGGCCGCCAGCCGTGCTCCTCGCGTCGCAAGGATGTTGCATATCTCGACCACTATCTTTCTCGTGCTCAGAGTCGTATCCGATATCTGTGCATTTCGAGTGAATGAAAGAAAAGGAATATAAGCCGAACACTATTCAGTTCTAAACCAAACGAACTCGGTATATCCCACATAGATGCAGGGACAAAGACAGAAGAGGAGGCATAAAATAATTGGGAAATAGGCCCTGGTGACCAAACCCAACCCCGTTATTGGCCTTCTACCCATTTTCTCCTCAACTTTTGCAAAATACCCACAAGGTCCAGCTAAAAGACAATAAAAAAAGGAGCCAAATGGTCAGGTCGGCTAAAAAACGGACCCAAATCCACGAAAAAGGACCCAGGTCAGCTATTTTTTTCTATTTGATTTTCTTTAACGAATCTGTCCTTTTTTTTTTTGGTTTTTTAGCTGTCCCCGTTAGAAACGGACCCAATTTAGCGACCTAAAGGGTATTTCGCAAAAATGGTTAAGAGACCAATAAGGGGGTTAGGTTTGGTCACTAGGGCCGATTTCCCCGAAATAATTAGCATAATATAGAAGATTAAATTACGATTTTAGTCCTTGTGGTTTGTTAATAATTTTGATTTTCGACCCTATGTTTTCCAATTTATTGCTATTTTCGTCCCTGGCTTCCTCCCTTTTAGTACAAGGGGCAAAAATAATAAAGGATTGGAAACCACAGGGACCGAAACAAGACAACCTTTATATCATGAGAATAGAAATAGCAATGAATTATAAACCATAAGGACAAAAACTGGAATTTCTAAACCACGGGAACGGAAATTGCAAATTTAAACAAACAATAGTGACAAAAAATATAATTTACTCTATAAAATAAAACAAAAAATCATTATAAAAAGTATGGTTTCATTAAAAATGACATACAGATGGTAATTTGTACTTTTTCCATCTTTTATGATGTTATTACCCAAAAAAATTACTAAAAGAGACAAAAGGGTTCAAATTGGCAACATGTTTGCATGCAATGACACTGTAAGTAGGCTGCAACTACTTTTTGTTAGCTTTGAGAAACCACAAGTCAAATTAAAGCAGATGCACCTTCAAGACTCGGCATTAAAAAATCCACTAAACTAGCATGATAGGGTGGTAACATGGGCCGCCCTGCGTTCTTATCTAAATCCACCTAGAGTCAGGGGTAGGATTTATACAGATCTTGCCTCTACCCCAAAGAGTAGGGAGACTGTAACACGGTCCTCTTTGTAAGAATCGGAAAAAGGGAAGCTAAAATAACTATAAAAGAGCATATACCCCCAATACGTCTTTCAAAGTGTTGCCGACCACCTTGAGATCGGCGGACGTGTCATGATGCATTGCGGACATTTCAGGCGTCCTGTGAATTACACGACAAAGAGAGAGTAAAATATCGCTTCATCTGTTTCTGATATACTTCCTCTCTCTCGAAATAAGCGTCCAAAGTAAATGACGATTTTACCCTTGGTGATAAAAGGCAAACGTTTTCTCTATCTCCATCTCATCAACTCTTAAAGATTCTTTTGTCATAAAGGGTAGGATTGGAAATTTAACAATTTGTAACTATCTATTTATGAAAGTGGACACTTATTTTGGGACCGAGGGAGTAGAAAACATAAGGGTGCATTTCTAATATACTCCCTTTGTCTCAAAATACATCATCCAAACGAAAATGACGATTTTACCCTTGGTGATAAGTAGCAAACCTTTTCTCTCTCCATCTCATCAACTCTTAATATTTGTGTGTATAAAGGGTAGGATTGGAAATTTAGTGATTTGTAACTATCTACCTTTGAAAGTGGACACTTATTTTGTGCTGGAGGTGTAGAAAATAGGAGGCTGCATTTCTATTATATACTCCCTCTATCTCAAAATAAGCATCCAAACTAAATGACGATTTTACCCTTGGTGATAAGTGCAAACCTTTTCTCTCTCCATCTCATCAACTCTTAAATATCTGTGTATCATAAAGGGTAGGATTGGAAGTAACTATCTATTTCTAAAAGTGGACATTTATTTTGGAACAAAGGGAGTAAGAACACAAAAGGGTGCATTTCTAATATACTCCCTTTGTCTCAAAAGTCAAAATACATAATCCAAACTAAATGACGATTTTACCCTTACTAATAAGTGCCAGCCTTTCCCCTCTCCATCTCATCAACTCTTAAATACGCGTGTGTCATAATTAAAGATTAAAGGTAGGATTGGAAATTTAATACTTTATAACCATCTATTGGTGAAAGTGGACACTTATTTTAGAACGTAGAAAACGAGGGTTTAATGGATACCTCAATATGAACCGAGTTTTTAGTTTAGGGGGAACGGTTTCACCAAAAAGGAAAGCTTCGTCTGCCATCCGATAAAGAACTTTACGAAGAAGCTCTCCAAGATACATCCCGGAGATCATTTTTTCAAATATCTGCAATATATATCACAAGATAACAAATTGGCCCATCAGTATCCAGGTTACCGGTAGATCCCAACCTCCCAGAGGTCAACCTTTCAAATCTCACCAAAGTGTCAGTGAGTGTGTGTGAGTTTTGCCGTATATAAATGATCACCTGTTCCCCTGGGTTCAAACTTTCGGCATCCAATGTGTTATCATACTCTGTTAAGGGAAGATGTGATGACCTAAAGTTACCCCACTCCATGTTGATCACCTATAGAACAAACGAAGTAAACCAAACCACACAAACTCAGTATAACATGAAATTGACAAACTTCGTTTTCAACTTTTCCGTCCCTATGGTTTGTTAAAATTTTCGGTTTTCATCCTTGTGGTCTACAAATTGCGGTTTTCGTCCCTATGGTTTATGATTCATTGCTAATTCCGTCTTTATGATTTATAATTTATTGTTGTTGCGGTTCTTGGGGTTTATAGTTTTATATTATTTTGGTCCCTTGTACTTAAAGGTAGGAATTAGTCCAGAAACAAAAAATAGCAATAGATTGCAAACTACAGGACGAAAGTAGTAAATTCTAAACCACGGGGACAAAAATCAGAATTATTAATAAGCCATAGAGACGAAAATTGTAATTTACTCTATAAAATAAATCAAAAATTACTATAATGAGTACAGTTTCATTTTTTTTTCTACCACAGTTACCAAAAAATTTGAAGACAACGGATTTTAACTTGCAACCAATAAATACCACATGCAATGACACTACAGCTAGGGGCGAACCCAGAATTTTTTTCAAACAGTGCATCATTTCAGTATAAGAAACATGTATAAAGATATTTTCACAAAATCAGTATTAGTCTGGTGGTTGGTTCATTGCTTTCAAATGTAAGGTCTCGAGTTCGAGTCTTGTTACTCAAATTTTGTTATGAACACAATAAATCCAAAAGTAAAAGCTAAAATATAGGAAAAATGACTCTAACAAGACTTGAACACAAGACCTCACATTTTGAAAAGCAAGGAACCAACCAACTCTACCAAGGAAAACTTGTGTCTTTATTGCGGTTTCCAAATATACGTATGGTGCCACACAACAAATTGATACCGTGGCACCATTCACAACCCTGTATTTTTTTACACTACGACGAAGGAACCATTTTTTGTTAACTTGGAGGACGCATTAATCTAAGGGGGTGCATGTTATGACCCCTAAAAGATATTTGATTGTGGTGTTGGCGAAAGTAGAGGGGGTGCACCCTTTTTCTTCAATCTGCGTTTATCTGGGGGGTAGGAATGCAAATCTTTCCTCTATCCCAAGGGGTTAAGAAAGTTGTTTATATGAAGACCCTGACTTGTAAGACCGAAACAATAAATGGAATAGTGGGGTTGAGAAAGAGTAGTTGAAAAAACAAAATCATTGCTCACCATCTCTCCGGATTTAGGTTGTGGGCCATGCCATTTTGGTATCGCTTGAGCTCGTTCCACATAAGCTGCGTTACTTCCGGTACCCAAGATCACAGCAATACAAACATCATTGTTTTCGTATCTACCTCCGGCCAATGTTCCGACGGTATCATTTACCTACACCCAAAAAAGAACGTTTTAGGTTGTGAATAGATATTACTATTAGGACGTTCAATATCCTTTGGATTTTGTATCCAATGCCAAATCAAAAGAACCCAGTATATTCCACTCCAAAGTAGGGTCTTTATTATTATTTACTTTTTAGTGTTTTTTTTGGGTGGGGTGGGGTGGAGGTAGAACGGTCTCAGCGACACAGTATCCGAAAGTGCAAACAATACATCCCACCCAAAGGTGGGTTGGGGGGGGGNAGAGCAGTTGTTTCCGAGAAGACCCCTGGGTAAGTGGCTAGACAGTATGCAAGATTACAACTTAAATGAACTTACCAACGCAGAAATAGACATATCAATGTCTCGCCTTTTCATCGCACTTGCCAATTCTGCAACCACATCTTTACCAATCTAGCAATCCAAAGGTTTTAAAGGAAAAAAAAAAAAGTTATCAACTTCGACTCTTGCATCCCAAATGTTCTAAATATGCCAACATTAAGTAGGATGAATTACAAATGGTAACAGTAATAAACCAAACCAAATGAACCCAATATATCCTACCGGAGGTGGGTCCAGATGTAAGCAGACATGACCTCTTCCCCCAAAGAGTAACAATAATAGACCAAACCAAACCAACCCAGTATATCCCAGCTAAGGTGGGATCTGATGTACACCTGACCTCACCCCAAAGAGTAGAGCAACATATAGTAACAACGATAAACCAAATCAAGCTACTTAAGAAGCAATTTTTTTAATCTATGCAGACCTCACCTCTACCCGAAAGAGTAGAACGACATATTGTTACAGTAATAAACCAAACCAAATGAACCCAGTATATCCCACCTACTAATCTACTATGAGATATGATGTATGCAGGATTGACATCTACCCCAAAGAGTAGAGCGACAAATAGTTAAAAGTAATTTAATTACCATTTCATCAATTGAGAAGCCTTTTGTCCACCGAATAAGAGTCCCTGAATCAATAGACAATTGCATCACCGGAAATGAGAAGGTGAAACCTAACTCCCTTTGTCTGCCCGGAGGAAGCCAAAACTTGTCACTCTCATCACCGACAAATTTAGAAAGTTCTGACGCAATGTAGTCGAAAAGTGCCTGAAAACAACTAAGTTGCGGATCTTAGAGACCACATAATATGATGCAACAAACGGAACGGAAAGGAGCTTTTGCACGAGAACGAGAATCGTACTTCGGGAGTCCCGATCATTAATTGAGGCGGGATTGACACCTCTGCGAACTCCGTAAATTCGATACCGGATTTCCCTCCCAACTGCACCCGAAGAACCCGGAAATTTGTTCCCCCGAGATCCAATGCATAATACACTCCTTCCTCATTGCTGAAACGTAAAAGGAACAAAAAGATGATTCAACTTTAAAACCAACCAGACCTAACCAAACAAGCTCAGTATATCCCACACAGAGGTAGGGTCTAGGGGGTAGGATGTAAAAGAGACAAAATGAAGTCGTATGATCTTTCTAATGTATAGTAGAGATACCACATCGGTTTTAGCAGTATGATGTTTCTAATGGGTTTTAGCCTTTACCCAATTATATATGTTTTAACTTTTAGCCCAATTACAAATGTTTCAGAGTTCTACTCTTTTATCTGATTTGGCGATTCCCAGTTCTGGTTGCAATTGTCTCTAGCCTCTAATTTGTAATTTCTATGATTCTACCAATTATTATAACTTTTATATATTGTTTTGTTTACTACTCGTCTAGTTGATCTACATTTTTGGTACAGACGAAGCAAGGAAGGTTTGAAGGAAGTTTTCATAGTCTATGAAATGGTAGCCAATACCATCTTGGATTGAATTTAAGGCACTCTTTATCGGAAAGGGGTATTCCCCAAAATGACCATAAAAAAAGTGAAAAAATGACCAACTTTTTTCATATTGCAAGATGACCAACCAAATCGTCATTGGCCATTTTCCCATTAATGTCGTAGGTGGGACCCAATTTCTTAAAGAAGAAATGTAAAAGTTATTGAACCAAATCAGAAGAATATATCTCAGATCCATCAAAACCAAGAAACATGACGATTCATATTGTTTAGCAATATTAATTGAATTCCAGTATACATAGATGGAGGTTCAAACAAGAACAATGTCAAAACAAAAGAAGACAAAAATGATCAAATTACATCCATGATTTTTCACTGAAATCACATGCGATTACGGAATATGGCCTACACATCAGTGGAACTGCAACTTGGCGTGCAACCTCGTGTGAAACTGTGAATCAGTTGTGATTTTCACATGATTTTATGATTTGGCTGTTCTCATGTTTTCTTATTTGATCACCGTTCATTTGAACCCGACCCTACGTACGTGTCTGTGTATACATATATATAGGGCGATAATCAAATAAAAACCAAAAATTTCTTGCAAACCTGTGAAAACCGACATACATATATTTTTTTACATGATTTTTTTTCATCAAAGACTATGATTTTAACTATTGTTTCACATATGTTAGTCTTCATATAGTGAGTATCATCCATGTGAGCTTTTTATTTCTTTTTGATCCATATGGTGAATCGAAAATATACGAAAATTTGATTCTTATGGTGAAACCAATTCATGTGAAACTATCACCATATGAACACAAATATATGTGAAACAATATATAAAATTCTAACATTTGAAGGAAAATATCATACAAAAAATTATTTTTTAGCCGGTTCTCATAGGTTTTTAGGAAATTAGTGGTTTTCACAGGATTTAATCCCTATATATATAGTATTAGGTTCAAATGAGAAATGCTAAAAAAATTGAGAAGTAGAGAAGTGATCTCAACCATTCATCCGGTCAATAAAGGCGGTTTTGACCGTGGTCCCCCCTTTAATAATCTATACCCTCCCATGAATCGCGTCAATCCTCCGTGATCGCGTCCACCTTAACGGGTCAAAGCCGTCTTTATTAACCGGATGAGTGGTAGAGATCACTTCTCTACTTCTCATTTTTAGCACTTCTCATTTGAACCTTCCTCTCTCTCTCTCTCTCTATATATATATATATATACACACACACACACACATGTGATTAGCGCGACCTGAATACACTTTTTTTTTACCATTAATGTAACATGATTTCACCGTTTTCGTATTCTCTTAAATAGTTAGCATTCTCGTTTGATCCTATATGTGTGTTTTTCCTCCTTTGAGCAACATGTGGTGAGAATTTTAGGCATAATTCATGATCCTACGGCATTCGAAACCCCATAAAAACTCCTAATTTCCATACAACAACATCCAAAACACACATAGAAACAAAACCAGATGACAAAAGAACTCACCCAGTGGGAAGACTATCGACGTAGCTGATAAGCATCTTGAGCTTGCTCCCACCTTCCGACGCCAGTCCGGCATGCATCTCCACCGTCATCGCGTCGGAGATCTGCCTCAGCTTCGCCGCCGGAGTCGCGCACTTCTCCTCCAACTCCTTCAGAATATCCGCAGCCTTCACACACAGGCTCGAACCCCGCATGCGGTGGCGCGCGATCAAGGCCGCGGCGGCGCACACGGCGGCGGCACCGGCGACCGCCACGCCCACACTGACCCTCCCCATGGCGAGAACGAAACGAACAATCGAAGATCTGGAGAATTGGAAACCGGAAATCGGAGAATTCACACAAAAATTGGTGGAAAATTGGAAAAGTAAAAGGTTGGTTGATTGAGATTGAAGAAAAGAGGGGGGAAATGAATGGAGGAAAAAACCCTAAGATTAAGGAGGAAAGAGAGAAAAGGATGGAAGAATGAGCACCTGCAAATGAGCAGAATTGAATTGATTCCGATGAATTAGGGTATGAATTCATTCGAGATTTTCTACCAAACCACGTGGCTTCGATTTCTTGCATTGTAGATGATGATCGTTGTTGGTTGTTCTTCTAGGGTTTGTCAATTTCATCTTCATGCACAAAATCCCCAATTTGGTTCTTATCATATCCTTCCTATGTTTCCTTTTATTTTTTATTTATTTTTTTTAAACGAAATGTTGGTGTAACGGAGTATCATCGTACCATCATGACACTAAGGGGCCGTTTACTTCACGCTTACCCGGTAAGTACTAACCGGGTCAATTTACCTTACGGGACG
>LUCG01286457.1:370-12737 GCA_001633085.1 Carthamus tinctorius
ATAATGTATTGAAAAATAATAATAAAAACAAATGAGAGAAAAAGTAATGATTATCTATACTATATATATAATGGAAATAACTCTCAAAATCAGTTATTTCAGTCAAGAAAACTGATTTTCAACATTTACTATTTCTAAGATAAATGCTTGTTAGTGTAGTACTTGTTAGTGTAGGTGCTAAAGACCTTATAAGAAAAATGCTTGTTAGTGTAGTACTTGACTTTAGCGTATTACCAGGCCTAATATCCATTATCGTGCTAAAGACCTTATACGAGAAAAGTGCTTGTTAGAGACCCAGAAAAGCAGATAATTGCTCATCAAGTTCTTTGTAAATTGTAAGGTTCTTTTCTCCATTAAACTCACCGATAAAATTTTTCAAAAGGATGTTGTAATTAGTAGAATGAATCCTTTTTTTATCGGGTTTCTTCTAATTTTCTTGCTTCTAATTCCTGCTCGTGTTCTTACTACTGTAAGCCACCCTTCGATCAGTGTTGAGTTGATGGTGGTGCTCAAGACAAGCCTCTTAACAGGTACCTTCATGTACCAAATGTGCTCCTTTAAAGTTCACCTATAAAGCTAAAAAGTTCACACATGCTTATTTGGATTTGGGTGTATGTTTTATGTTTGTTTTTTTTTCTAATTCACTTATGCAAAATCTCAAGTGTCTGTTCCGTATTAATCTTATTTATTATGCTTCCAGGATCTAAAAATATTTTAATACAACAGATGTTGATGGGACAACTCGAGGAGCAGGTATATTTAAAGAAGCCATCTATAGATAAAAAAACTCAAAAAGCAAAATTTGTAAAGGTTCTTTTTCCCTATCATTATTGGGTTTAGGGTTTAGAGTTGTGATTCTTCACTTGGGGAGTATATGTCTATGTATACAGTGGATTCCAGGTTTAAGGCCTTTTCATCTACTCATTGTTTAGAAGAAAAGTTAAGAACACTAGATTATGCATATTGTGCTAAAAACATTAAAAAAGACAGAGGTCAACTTAGGTGATATTATGTTGCATTATCTATTTACCTTTTCATGTATACCTTACCAGTATTTGAAATTATGGACTCTAGGCTAATAAGAAATAGTCCAAGTCTATACTACTAAAACATATTTGCATGGAAATTGAGAAAATGATAGAAGGTTCGACTCTCACTAGCATTATCCATATTGTTTCTTTAGTTTGTTTGCAGTCAATAATCTTGGTCAGAAATACTACTGCAGATTTAATGTCGGTTTGGAATCTTCTTAGAGAATTTCGCATCCGCAATCTGAACGAATATGGTGGGACAGTTGGAGTATATATGCACCCTTGTTTTTGTTACTTAGAAGACTCTCTCCTCATGTTTGCTTATATTATCTTATGCAACAGATTGTAACATTGGAAGATGTGGTTGAAGAAATTGTTGGTGAAATTTTTGATGAAAACAATTCGAAAATGCTTACTGTTTTTTGTTTTTTAATCTTCATCGAATTAGTGTTTAAAAGGGTTTTATATTTGAGTGAAAGTTACGTTTGTTTAATTTTATACAAGGGGGAAGTTGAGAAAAAGACCGAGTGTATTGTAATGCGGGTTGAAGGAATTTATTATGTGGAGGCAAACACGTCTATTGATCAACTTTCTGAAGATCTCAACATAAAGATGCGTGAGGTATTGTAAAAATTGTGCTTTATAAACTTTGGGGCTGTTTTTTTTCTTTCCTGTCTTTTCTGTTAAGTCCCGTGAATAAATTTGAATTTGTCAGTCTGGGAGATGGGACACTGATGAGTTTGAGGGAGGCAAAGAGGGAAGGGTTCATATGGGGTATTTATGGTATTAGTTTGTTTGAGGTGGCTTAATGGGGACAAGTAAGGGGTTATGACTTATTCCATATAATCATTTTGGCTGAACGACTTAATAGTTAAGCTTGTATGGCTGAATGAATAAGCCATCCAAACCTTTAAGCTTGTAAACCTGTAAGTAAACAACCCCTTAGGTGAACTATCATATATTTACTCTATACTACTCTTATTAAAACTCTTAAACGGTTTTCTTGAATTTTTAAGACACTTGCATTGCGTACAACTCTTGAAGCATACCACCCCTGCTCATCCTCCATGATCCTGCCTCTCTATGTTCCTCACTTCCTCATAAACTTATCCACGTTCCTTCAATATGGCACAATTCCCTCTCCTCTCCTCTCCTAAGCCTCTGTGACTGTCCGTGATGAAGTCCCTCAAATGAACCCTATCATGAAGAACTCGAAGGAGAAAGTTGAGCACGAGTCTTGGAGCCGTCGATCCAAACATCTTTGTGTCAATTCAACAATTTTCCTTGGTTGATTTGATTTTCAATATGTGTTCTTACAATGTAATTGGAGTTTTTAGGCTAGACTTCTGGCATTCCTAAATTCTCTTTTTATTCAGTCATATTTTGTGTTTGTTGCTCATTGATATTACAATTACTGATATAAATCCATGTTCTTCACCATTATACATATCTAGATATTTAAGAAACAGATTGTAAAATTGAAGGATTACGTCCATTGTGTGCTCCTGCAGGTGCTAATCAGTTGCTGGAGAAAAGAGTAAAATATTGGTTCCCACATTGGAAATTATTGTTTCTTCCTCCACCAATCGATGATTTAGAAAGGTGATTGTTATGTGTTTTGTGAGTTCGATTAGAATGTACAGGTGTTTGCTTAGAAGCTTGTATGTTTGTCATGCAGACTATTGAAACATATTTGGATGTTGCCAATAGATACATAACTTCCTCATGACTATATAACCAAATTTAATTATATCTTTTTTTCTCATTCATACACTACTCTTATAACAATGATTGAGTTTCTAGAAATACCCGTGCTTCAGAGATTTCCGGTCTCTTCCTTTAGGAGAATTGCTGAACTTGTTGTGGTTAAACGTCATCGTAATTATCTCTACTTGAAAGTTTGAATTTGTTATCCAATATGATTTTGTCAAGTGATTGCGGTGTGTAGTGTGAGTTGTTTTTGTTCTATAGAGTCTATATTGGATGTTAAATGGTAATTTTTAATTCTACATTCTATACAATTTTTGAGTTTTTGTGTAAAGTTGTTGGCTGGATCGAACTTAGAACAGATGTTTGTTTTAAAACTTGAAATTGAATCAGAATAAGTTTTTCTAGGTTTGATGTGGAAAGTCAAAGTGCAGGTATCTGACTTTTGTTTTTTACTTTATGTTGAAGAATTAAACGCTAAAAAGTTCCTAGATGTTGAATTGTGTCCATATAGGCATAGCTACCTCAGGTTAGCAAGATTTGTTGATATCTTGTGGTTTAATCTTGCTGGAAACAGGATTATTCACTAATAACTGTTTAAAATGTGCTTTATATTTGATATTAATGTGTTCAAGTAGGTCTCATGTTATAACCCAATTATTTCATGGCTGTTTTATTTTGTGTTGGAAAAAATAGGCATTCTGTTTCTGGTCATTGCCATCAGGCATTCTGTTTCTGGTCATTGCCTTGTGGCTATATTGCCAATATATTGAATTTCCAAGAATTTTTATGAATGTTATAAAGTACTAGATAAAAAGCATAATGAATGTGCCCATTATCTTTTTCCCAACTTAAAATGTTATTAAATATTAAGTATTTGTAATGAGGACATCTCACATTTTAATATTTGAATAAATAATTTGAAAGATGTATTGTTTATGAGTATATAAGTGAGCAAGATTTATTATATCTTCTTATATCTTGTGTCATTTTTCCGTTTACAAACTAACCATTTTTACGTAAAACCACAAAGATTTTAAAATTCCAGAATTCAGACAAATGAAAACACTATACAATCTTTAACACCCGCCGCATCGCGCGGGTACATTAACTAGTTCAATAATGATTAGAATTAACAATGATTATATTTATTAATAAGTTAACCCTAATCTAAATTATAGACTAAGGTGTAAATGGCAACCCCATAAAATTAATAAAAAAAATGGTATGCACTATTGTCCAGAAAAAACCCCAAAAATATTTAAAATTGTTATTTTGTTAGAGATCAGCAAATCGCACACAAGAGATGGAGTTTCCGCTACAATCAGTGCTTGCGTCTCCTCTTCTCCAATCGTCAATCTAATCTGCCTCTCTCCATCATCTTTATTAAATAATCCGATTCCTAAATCGCAGGTTTTTTCTTCATTTTATTCAAGTTTTAAATTGCCATTGCGTTGAGCTTGAAATCGTTTTATTAGGTTTGAAATTGTTCGATTACTTTGATTAGGTTTAAATTTGTTTGATTGGGTTTAAATTTATTTCCATGGAAGAGCAAAGTAAACAACCAAATGGTTTGATTAGGTTTAAACTGGAGTTTAGGTCGCCAAAAAAAAAAATCCACTTTTATATAAGTGGAGTTTATGTTGTTTGATAGAATTACATTTACTTCAATCACTTGTTTGATTAAGGGGTTGTTTATTATCCTCACTTTCCTTACAGTGTAACATTTTCGGCTATCAAAATTGATCGTTAGTAACTGGGTATGCGTCTTAAACTCGGTAAACGCTTATTAGGTAAGAGTCTGTTCCCTCACTTATCAGGTAAGACTATCAATCCTTGTTATGCCTTACCGGTTAAGATACTCGGTAGTTTTCCATGATCGATAGGTAGGACCGAAAGGTAGGTGCTACCGATAAGCACTTATCCGATTAAGTGCTTCGTAAACAACCCCTAAATAGGTTAAGTTTTAAATTCGTTTTGGACGAAATTGTGGCTTCAAGTTCGTTTGGAGGAAATATTGAGACTTTGTGTCTAGTTGCTAAATATTGAGCTTCTCGTTTGAACTTGCCCTTTGATCTATATGCTTGTATATAATGCACCATTTATCTTTACTCTATAGTCATTCAACTGGTGCCATTGTGTGTTTTGCAGATCCACATATACTTTATTCCAAACCTGCTAAGTTTGTTGCGAATTGAGAGATATGAAAACAGATGAACGCGGCTTCGATCCATTTTAGCATCCACCAAATCATTCGGCATCTACCAAACAAACGCTAATCCATATGATGCCATCTTTTCTTTCGCGTTTCAATAAGATTGTCAATTGCTCTGTTCAAAGCCTAAAACCCGTGGTGTTCTTTCATTCCTCTCCAACCCTTTGGTTAAATCACAATCAAATACCAACCGGGGTTCCATCTCCGTCTCGAATCCAGAAACTCGTAGCTTCCCAATCAGACCCACTTGTAGCTAAAGAAATTTTCGATTTAGCTTCCAATGCATATCCAGGTTTTCACCATTCCTACGCAACCTTCCAGACTCTCATCCTTAAACTCGGCCGTTCCCACCATTTTTCCCTCATGAATACCCTTCTATCCCGCCTCAAATCCGATCATCGATACTCCGTCACGCCTTCCCTCTTCACCCACATCATTCGCATATACGGCGAAGCAAATTTGCCCGATAAAGCTCTCAAGACGTTCTACACAATCGTGGAATTCAACATCAAGCCACGAACGAAGCAGCTGAACGTAATTCTCGAGATCCTAGTGTCACAACGGAACTATCTCCGCCCTGCGCTCGACTTATTCAAGTCCGCTCATCGGTATGACGTTTCTCCCAATGTCGAATCCCATAACATCTTGATGCGTGCTTTTTGTCTGAATGGCGATCTTAGTATCGCATACAGCCTGTTCAATGAAATGCTCAAGAGAGATGTTGTTCCAGATGTTGAGTCTTATCGGATTCTGATGCAGGGTCTGTGTAGAAAAAGTCAGGTGAATAGGGCCGTGGACTTGTTAGCGGATATGTTGAACAAAGGGTTTGTACCTGACACTTTAACGTACACGACTCTATTGAACAGTTTATGTAGAAAAAAGAAGCTTAAGGAGGCTTATAAGCTTCTATGTAGGATGAAGGTGAAAGGATGCAATCCCGATGTCGTTCACTATAATACCGTTATTTTAGGGTTTTGTCGGGAGAATCGTGCGCATGATGCTTGTAAGGTGCTCGAGGATATGCCTTCGAATGGGTGCTTACCGAATTTGGTGTCGTATCGGACGTTAGTTGGTGGTTTATGTAGTCAGGGTTTGTACGATGAGGCTAAAACTTATTTAGATTTAATGACGGCAAAAGGGTTTTCTCCCCATGTGTCGATCTGGCATGGGTTGATCGGTGGGTTATGCAATACCGGGAAGGTTGATGTAGCGTGCTCGGTTTTGGAGGGAATGGTGAAGAGTGGGGAAGCTCCGCCTCTTTATACTTGGATGGAGGTGGTTAATAGGATTTGTGTGGTGGAGATCGAACCTGAAAGATTAGAGGAAGTGTTGAAGGTTGAAATAGAGGGTCATACGAGAATAGTAGAGGCGGGTGTCGGTTTACAAGAATGGTTAGTTAAGAAGGCTCGAGCGAATGGCAAGTTTAAATCGGGGAAGGAAAAGCCTCACCAAAGCCCGCAAACCTTATACCCCAAAAGAAGAGTTTGAAACTTATGATTGCGATAATTTAGAGGCAGTGATACTGCAAACCTTCAACTTCTTAGTTCGCATAATGTATTTTTGAAGGGATGGTTGTTAAACGAAATAGAATAGATTTTACCAGATGTGATCAAGTGTTTGATTGATAGAAAATGAAATATAGTATGTCAAAGACCTGGATCAGTCTGTTTGGTTTATAGAACATGTCTTATGAATTGAAACGAAATGATAAAAAACGATCACATAATAATTTAACGTTTGATGTGAAAAAATATGTAAATTACGGTTAACAGGAGTTTAATGTAGTTATTTGCTTGTTTATATATAAAACAAAATGTTGTTCAATATAACCAAAATAAGATGCAAAATGAACAAGTGTTTTACATAACTGATAACATGTTATCAATTCAGATAAGATGTAACAACATATAGGTTTGTAAACATTATTGTCAAACCTACTTGATCTGCAACATAATGCACCAGTTAATGTGGCTCAAAAAGATCAAAAACCATGTATAATTGTCACTTCATGTTTTATATACATCGAAATCCAATCAAGACTCAGGCTCAGACTCGGGATCAGGCTGCGGCCAATTTATAACTTCTCGAAGCTTTAACGTTCTACCATAAAATTCCTGCAAAATATAGAACCAAAAAAGAAATACCAACTACTATGGTTAATAAATGCGTCATTTGGTTAAACAACTTCAATGACCTTCTGACAAGTTTAAAAATGTCACTTTCAAATACACGAATGCCACTAAACTTGTCAGAAGGCAACTTTGTTAAAATAGAGCAAAAGAAGAAAATGCAGGGAAAGAAGACAGAACTGTGCCATCCATGGACATTGCAGCTTCGAGTTCTGCGGGTGTCGAGAATGAAAGAAAGCCGTATACACGATTCTTTCCGCCTTTACGGTCGTGCAGCACCGTTGTGCTAACCACGGTACCGAATTGGCTGAAGTGATTTCTGAGGTCCTCAGGTTTGACGCTCCACGCAAGATTACCAACATAGACCTTGTAAGGTGACTCAAATACCAAGTTCTTTTGAGGTCGTGAACTAGCTACGGCATTTCCCCATTTGCTATTCATACCGGCTGCAAACCTGACTCGCATCTCACGTCCATCAACATCCTTTTACAAAGAGCGTAAGATTCTCAGTTTCGAAGTTGTAAACATCATAGTAACCACAAAATTCTAACTTTTGGAGATTTAAAGTAGAGGATCCCAAGTGCATTAAGATACTAAACAAATTAGTTACAAACATCAAGAACTAAAATGTAGCATATCCATGTCATTTTAAGGTTTTTGTTTCCTAATAAGTAATAAGTATGATATCAAGGGGTTCCCCTGTCAAACACACCCCAAATTTTAGGTTTTCCAATATCAAGGGGAGGAGGTGGTCGTGGTGGAAATAAGCCAATGACCCTTCGATGCTTAAGTCAGTAACGACGTCGAAGATAAAACTTGGTGAGAGCACCAAGTTCAAGTGATTTGCTAAATGAGAACGACCAGGTTTCTTCAATCATTCCATAATAATGCCATGTAGTGAGAAGGCTGTCCCTACATCAATTGTTTGATTATGATTTTTGTTAGAGTTGTAGATCAGTTAAATTTGGACCATTTTTCGTCTATATATGTTGGAACCTACTTTTCCTTTCTCACGGGCTCTTTTGGAGATTAATTTGGGGTTTTACATATTTTCACGTAGTATCAAAGGCAATATCTAATTATCTACTACTCTAAGTACTCGATACTCGTAGCAGGCAATCGATGCTCGTCTAGCCACCTCTTGGTACTCTGGGACAGTCTCTTTCCGTTAGAAGGGGAGTGTTAGAGTCCCATAGCAGCTAAACTTGGATCATTTCTCCTCAATATACATAGGAACCGCCTTCCCTCCTCAAAACACTTTTGGACATTAATTTGGGTTCCACATACTCTCACAATTTTCATTGCTTTACCGTACAAAAATACTCGCTGGTTTCAGGCATGTACTTCTAGAGTTGTACAATATAACAATGCGCTGAGCTACTCCCCCATAGGCTCCTAATTGAATTAGACGGGAAATTTATGAAGAATTGACACATTCACATTTCTAGGGTGCAGGTTGTTTCAAGAATAAAGTAGCACATAAATAAGTAAAGGTTTGGAAAACTCACAGATCCATCTAGAGCAGCAATTGCAGCTTTGGCTTCATCGAGTGAGCTCATGGTCACATACCCACATCCCCTGCTTATCCCTGTCTCCACATTTCTTGGGACCTTTAACAACCCACAAAAAACCAACACTTTAAATTTAAACCCACATCATGACCAAAAAAGTAATAAAAAAGCCGTAACTTGTAAGGGAATTATCATAAAACTCTATGTCCATCCCATAAGAGAGCCATACCCTTTTGAGAAGCCATACCTATCACCTCTTCTTATTCAAATTTGATAAAGATTTTGCTATGAAGACAAGTGAATGGGACTAGAGTATTACTAGTTATTCTAAAAGGCATATAACTAGAGGTATGTCGGCTTCTGGAAAGAAATGGGATCTCTTTAGAGTTGATCATTGTTAACAAACAGCAAGAATGTGATTGTAGGTCAAAATTTGAGCTAAAAAAGTACTTGAAACATAAATGTAATCTGGAATCTGTTTTAGAATCAAAAGGGTGTTTTGCAGGACGGTGCAAGTATTGTTTGTTTCTTACAAAAACCTTATCATTTCTTATTGCGGAATTTCAACAAACACTTGGAGTGCCATCTTAAGGAAACTGAAAAAAAAACCCAAACAATTACCTCAACAGCTTGAACTGTACCATAGGTTTGAAACTGGTTGAGAAGCTCAGGAATCCCACAGCTTCTGGGAAGATTACAGACGTAGAGCTCAAATGGTTTAAAAGAATTCCTGAACTCGAAATCCTCCTGCAAGCTGAACCCATTTCCAGTAACGGGGGACCCAGAATAATACTGTTGCTTTTCATCTTCAACAAGTGCTGAAACAGAGAAAACCTGTTTATTGGCAGCAGGTTTCGTGGGAGAGAGGGTGAAAGAGGGAGATGAAGAAGATAATAATGGGGAGGTTAAGAAAGAGATATCGTTTCTGCAAGGGAATCGAATTGAGGAGATTAAAGAATCTGCGGAATTGAGTTTGGATTTACAGAGAGGTGGAGAAGAAGAAGAAGAAGAAGAAGATGATGATGATGATGAAGAAGAAGGAGAATGAAATGAGGAGGTGAAGCAATAAGTGGCCATGGATGGAAACTGGAAGAGCTTCAGCTAGCCAACCATGAGTTTATGGGATTTTGATATCCAGCTAGGAAAGGAAGATGATGAATATTGGGCTTTTATTAAGGCTTCCATTCACTTTTAGATGATATGGTTTAAGGCCCAATATTAAGCCCAAGTTGGCTACCCTGCTCTATTTCCAATTATATGCTTTATAGATGGAGAATCGGAGATGGTCAAAAAACGGTCTCGAGTTGGATTAGGTCGAATCCCATAACCAGGGATGTAAATGGGCCGAGCTCTCGAGCTCGGATTGTTAAAAGCTTTAAACAAGTCGAGCCTTAACGAGCTTGAGCTCGAGGTCAAGCCTAGATTGAAGCTCATTTAATAAACAAGCCGAGCTCGAGCTCCAAAGAGTGGGCTAGTTTAAGATCACGAGCCTAAACGAGCTCAATATATAATATAATATATATTTTATATGTTTAATTTTTAATACTTATATATATCATTTTAATAAAAAATATCAAAATAATACCTGAGTGTAAACGAGCCTAAACAAGCCGAGCCCGAGCTTCATAAATCTTAAATGAGCCGAGCTCGAGCACAACATCGAGCACAACATCATAAGTGTCTAGCTTGACTCGGCTCGGCTCGTTTACATCCATAACGGTCTCCTTCCCCATCAAAATACCAAGACCCGGTTTTTTCTTCTCCAAAAATGAATCTTTTTTTAACAAGATTTTATTAAAATACACTTTTAAATCACTAATTGGGTTATTCAAATACGATGTGAAGACACTTTTTTAAATCTTTTTTATACAAAAATGTTATAAATGTTTTTATAATTATGATTTTTTGAGCTTTACTATTGTAACACTTACAAAAACTTAAAGATGTAGAAATATTAAAAAACTTAAAAACTTCTTTTAATAGGTAGGCATAAGGGAATGCTCTAAAATATAACCCTAAAACTCAAATGGTAATTTTTAGAACTTCAATGGATCATATAATCTTATGCAATTTGCATTAGAAAAGTTCTTTTTTCTGATAAAGTCGATAATAGTAGCAAATTTGGTTCCCATGGTTCGTAAAAAAGAAACATTATTCGTACCTGCAATTTAAATTACAAAACGACGATCATAGTTTTAAAAACGTCCAGATTTAGGGTCTCTTTACCTGCATCTTATTAGCTCTTATCCAAAAAGAGCCTCTTACTCCATTAAGAGATAAGTTGTTTACTTATCAATTTTTTTGTTTCTTACTGATCAAAATTAATTATATGATTTTGGTCTTGTGATTTTTAGTCGACTAAAAGATAAAAAGATAGATAAAAGGTAAAATGTCATAGAAATTTGTGATAACCATTAGAGAAAGACTAATTTTGGAAAAACCAAACTTGTATTTAAATCTACTTTTTCTTTTTCTGAGACCTTAAAATCTATTATTTCTTAAAGGTCATCAGGATGCGTTTAGTAGGTGGGGAACATAACAGAACAGATAGGAACAAGGACTGGTGTTTCATGTTTGGCATGGCTTAAGAGGGTACAGATAAGAACAAGGTGGAACCTAAGTGGGACACGCTTGTTCCACCTAAATACATGGAAGAAGATGGAACAAGCCATTTATGTCCAATATACCCTTCTCCATCATTTGCTTCCTTTCTCAACCTCCACTACCAGGGCATGAATAGCTTCCACTGATTTCTTCTTCCACCCATCAATTTCTTCCCGATCAAGAATAGCTTCAATCGATTTCTTCATCTACTAGATCAAAAGCTTCCAAGACGACCGATTTCTCCATATACATACAAATTGACTTTCTCCATAGAACCCTAAATCGACTTCTCAGATCAACTTTCTCCACAAATCGACTTCTAAGATCAACTTTCTCCACAAATCGACATCTCCACAAATCGACTTCTAAGATCGATTACACCTGAAAGATCAATTCACTCGTTGCTTTTCTTCACATTGATTTCTCCTTTCGATTTCTACAAGTAATTGACTTCTTGAATCTATCGATTTCTTGTTCTTGGACGTATCAATTTCTGTTTGGACCTGCAATTTCTTAGTGAATCTATTGATTTATGTTTGGACCTGCAATTTCTCCTTTTGATTTCTACAAGTAATCGACTTCTTGAATCTATCAATTTCTTGTTCTTGGACGTATCAATTTCTGTTTGGACCTGCAATTTCTTATTGAATCTATTGATTTATGTTTGGACCTGCAATTTCTCCTTTCAATTTCTACAAGTAATCGACTTCTCTTCACATTGATTTCTTCTTGAACCCATTGTGAAAACACAAGACTTCAACATGTGAAAACACAAGTTGTTGTGAATTTTTTGTTGCAATTTTTTGCTATGATTATACAACCTGTGTTCTACCCTCAACGTGTTTGCTATGATTCTTGAACCTTGGATTCCTAACGTATTGATTTTTTTTGCCATGATTCTTTGATCTTCAATGGCTTTGCTGTTATGGTAGACTTGTTCTTTCTTCAATGGGTCTGTTGTAATGGCATTGATATGTGATTTTGGTTGCAAAATTGTGGTTTGATAAACAAAAAAAGTATATATCGAGGGTAAATGGATCATTAATCACTTTTGTTCTATCTTGTCCAATTTACTTATTTCTTATCAAACGCCGAAAACAGTTATTTTGTCCCGTCCTATCCTGGTACCAAACGCACCCTTAAACATCTTCATCTTAAAATTAAAAAAAA
>LUCG01286478.1:0-12230 GCA_001633085.1 Carthamus tinctorius
CCAAAAAAAATAGCCATAGTTGATAGGTTTGAGAGAGAAGGAGAATTTGTGGGAATTGTGAATAGTTTTCTCATGATGTGAAAAGGCGATTATGGCTGCCATGGATGCAATTGTTCATTTGGCTGGAGCTTAAGTCGGCAGAATTGATGAGCGACAATTGTTGATTAATGAGCGGCAATTGGCATTGTTGATTGATGAGAGGCAATTGTTGATCGCCGATTTTGATTTTGGCCGACATAATTGATGAGCAGCAGATTTTAGGGTTAGAGAAAATAGATCGATAAACCAGGATTTGATATCGCTCTGATACCAAATCAGAATTGGTATCGATTCTTATTCAATGAAAAATAAAAGAGATTACAATTTGTTATATAGACAAACTAATTACACTTTGGACCCTAGACTTTATTCAAATATACACTAGATTAGCCGACTTAGTCTAATATGTTGTGAAGTTTCATGTAAACAATGTTGGTCTCACCGGTCTCACGAAAACAGTTTGGTCTCATGTGAACCTGACCCTAATTTTATATATATATATATATATATGTTCATGATGAATAATATTTGTGTATATTCATCATGAATATTGGGTTCTTACAGTTTCTACATGGTCAAAAGATGGGCCTTGGGGATCTTCTTTGGAGACCCAAATATATTTATATAATTACTTTTGTTTCTGGATATTTATAGCCCTCAAGAACAGTTGAAAAAACTTGTCATTGGTAGTTATAGGGAAAGGTATTTTTATGGAGCAAAATTCTCCCCAGAATTTCTTGTCATTCTACCCTCTCTCTAAAGTTGGTTCATAAATGATGCATGAATACTATGTAAAAGATCCATTACCTTATGGCTCTCTGAAATCCAGGAAAAAGGTTGGCGACTTCTTCAAGATCCGCAGCCCGAAGAACAAATGCCTCAACGTTTGTTAAGCATTCCACCGTCCTATTGGTAGACAATATGTATTTTGATTTTATCTGGTTTCTTCTATCTGCAACGAACATTATATCGAGACAATAAACACATCGATATAGGTTTTCCGTTCTCAAAAATAACAGTCATAAGAGAGAATCTCTAATGGAGCAGATGCAACACTTCATATGCAGTTAATATAAAAGTGTAATAGTTGCACATATCTAAAATTGTGCCTTTTTGACAGTTATTCTGGGACACAGAGGGTATCATCATAAAATTCAATTCAATGTCAGATTAATATGCATATATTATTATGGAATTTAATTCAATGTTTAGATAGTTTATAATAAAAACGTAAAAATACCAAATTCAGTCACCATGTAAAATATGATCATATAACATTTTTATACCTCCACTTTTACAGGAATCTTCAAGGCAACATCTGAGAAGTTCTTCACCACATACATCACCCTCTGACAGCGTAACTGTATTTCCATCTTTTCCAATGCTCTTCATCTTCCCTCTTACAATAAAAACCATCTTCATCACGAGCCCTCCTTCGTATAAAGTTTTGCATCCTTCAATGTATGTCTTTTGCCTTAACCTTTCACATATTGCATCTAAAATTGGTTCATCCATCGTGGCAAGAATTCGGACCTACAAGTTGAAGCATAGAGATTTAGTTTTAATTTGAATAAGGCATGGATCTTGTTAAGCATCCGGAAGTCACATATTTATAGGATCATTTATAGTTCATATCATGACAAGCATCCTCAAAGAGACCCCAGGAGAGCTCTTGGCCACTGCCTATATGTTTTCTTTGATAGTGTGCTAGATTTTTGGGTTGTTTACCTCTAACTAGTACTTAAATACCAACAATGTTTTCTTGTTTTTAAGTTCTTTCTTAAATGTTCTTTTTCAGCATCTTTTTCTCACACTATGCACAAGTCAGGGTTCTCACAGAAACCGTTGCTAACATGCCAGGTTGGAGTTCAGGTCTACGTATATCTCACTCCACAGCCCCAGCTTTGGTGGGATCGATAGGCTTGTTTGGTTTGGTTTATTTCAGATGATAGCATTTATAAGAAAATAAGAGAACATCATATATAGACTTGATAGTAACGTAATCTATTTATGTAATGTTCCCTACATGTAAATATGGTAGGTTTCCTGATCAAAGAAGTCTGGCCTGGTAAGCCTGAGCCTGGGCCCATGCTACGCCAAGCCAAAAATCCCAAAAAGACCAAGTGTTTTTAAGCCTTGGTTAAAGCCTGGACAGAGAAAGCCCGGCCTGGAAAACCAAGAAAATTCCCGAAAAGCCCATCAGGCCCATTTTCCCAACCAAAGCCCCAGCTTTTTTTTGCTTACTAAAAACGGGCTTGGAAGGCCTGAGGCCAGGCCCGAATAAGCCCAGGCCTTGTGCATCTATAATACCATGTTAACATGCTAGAGTGCCAATGGAAGACAAATTCATCATGAATGGTGTAACCCAAAGTCATATAGGCATCATAAAAGTTGTATTACCATGGCGTTAGATCCCTAGTCTTAACTACTTGATAGCCAATAAAATTGAAGCTCACTTTCTTAACAAACATAAAGAGGTGTCGGCGTATGTCTCTTTGCACATCTTCAGGCAAATTATCCATTAGACTTTCTTCATTAACCCCTCGGGTAGCAGCCCAATTATAACGCTCCGCCTCTCTAACTTTTCTGCATATCCAAGTCAATAAATGGTCACATTTTGAGCCAATAGACATCTAAACTAAACTAACGCAAAACACAATCAGAAGGAAGAATCATAACATTACTTACTGTTTATCATGTAGCCGTTAGCACACTAAGGATTTCATCATTACAAAAACAATACAGCTACAAAACCATACGGTGAATAAAACGTAAATCCATATTACCTTGATGTTGTTTTGTACTACTACTTACACAGAATAATGTCTAAGCATACATAAACAATAAAAAAAATTATATTCCCTTTTTACCAAAATAAGTGTCCACTCTCAAGAGAAAGTGTCTACTTCCCAATTCCACTCTTAATCATGAGATAGATAAATTCATAAATCCCTCTGTTATTAAGGGTAAGATTGCCATTTAGTTACTTAAAGTTAAAATGTGTGATAATTACACATTTCTAAAAGTGTGACGTTTTCATTGTGGACATTGACTTTGGGAGGAAGGAGTACCATTCGAGGAAAATCATTAAAAAACCACTGGATATCATAAGCAAATTAAAATAAAAATCTCTGGTAATTAAATATCCAAAGACAACAAAAGACCAAAATAAGATATGAAGTTGTTAAGATTAAGGTTAAACACTTAAACTTGAAGTTTTACCAGGAATGAGAGTAGTGCAATAAGTGATAATTACTGAAGATAAGACAATATAATGAGGCAGGAGGTCTATACACTCGTAGGTCTTCTGGCAAGTGTCGGTGGCTCATCCAGTGCTCAACATCACGTCGTCTAAGTGACCTTTCCAGCCGCCTAAGATAATATCAAATGTGTGAACTCCTTGGATCAATGTATATTGAAGAACTATTAATAATATCATGGATGATTAAGGAGTTATAAGTACAACAATTGTCATAGTAAACGGTCTACCTGCGTCCAAGACCTTGAAGAAAGTTTTGCATGTTTCCAATAAGAAGGGCAAAGAGTAGAAGTCCAAGGCCAATGATACCCAAAGTAAAAAGGACTTCCCCCACAAAATAACTTGGAGTTTGATTGCCAGCCAGTGTGCTGATTTGCTTCTCACAGTCATCAGCCAATGAAAAGGATTAGAAGCAACTCTATTGTTACCTTCCACGTAAGTAAAGGAAACTGGATCTAATAGGAATCCTCATTAGGAGGTTCTCAGAAATCATGACTTTATCATTAATCAGAGCAAAACTGAAAAAGAATAAAGGTTGATGGTACATTCAAGATTAAATCAGCATGATTATATTAGAAAGCTAATTCCAGGGTTTTCCAATTTCTGGCCGGAATAAGTGGAGAACTCGAAAGGATTCTTGGTCTGAGCCACTCACAAGAACGCGCCAGGTGTTTGCTAATGTTTGAAGGGAGGAAGTTGCTTCAGAGTATACAAACTTATCAGACACAATCCCATCCAGCTCTTTGGCTCAGACAGGTATCTAGCCTACTGTCCATGGTGGCTCCCTAGAAAGATGAAAGACCAAAGCTATGGCCCAAGAAGTAGGCAAAACTCTACAGATAAGAAGCATTCTCAAGGAATTGAAGATTGAAGATAAGAAGCATTTTTAAGCATTCTTTGCTCCAAGGGGAGTGTTAAAGGAAATCAAATCACTGAAGTTCTGATTGAAGGCAATGAAATGTATGAACACAGATCAATTTCCGTATAGAATTTATAGTACTTTTGTTGTCAATCTTTGTAAGTGGAAAAGAAATGTTAATGCTCTAGACAGATCATATTTCCGAAAACCTTAATGTCATGCCAGCCTCGGTCGAATACTGTAGGAAAACAGATTTGCTAGGTTTGTGAGTTTTGTGCATTAATCTCCCTACAAAACACGCACAACCAAAGCTACGGAAATCGAAATAATGTGGGGTGTAACCAAATAGAAATGACAGCATGGTTTAACTAGAGAGGTTGTTTTGTTAATGAGATGAACTATAGTAGGAATAGCCATATACCAAAACCTAGAGAGCACCAACAACTCTAATGAAAGGGTAGAATGAGAAGTATTTGCCATATGGTTAGAGGCTGCAAAATCTAAGCACCAAGTAGGTGAAAAAAGGTTTTCCGAAGATTCCTAAGGTAGAGAATGCTAAAATGATCATTTATGTCACGTTAGCTGCATCCACAGAACTACTGGCAGGCTATTGTCTAGATTTTCTTAGGAGGCCTGGTAATTCCATGATAATATGACTTCCCTTTTCACAATACTTCTAGATCTTTTCGGAACCATTTGAAGCATGGTAATATCCTTCATGTAGTAATTTCATGACAGCTTGATTAGAACTAACACCATCTAAAGGTAAAGAAGCATAAATAGTATTCGTATATTCAGCCCAAAGACTTATGGATCAAGAGTAAAAATCAAAGTTAGAGACTATTCTATATTTCTATTGCAACGCAGCTAATTCATGTTGCAAGAGTTCTTTCAAGGGTTCCTGCATCTGGATTATAGTCTTGAAAGGGCCTATATTAGACACCATGTTGGATTCTAATTTCTACAATCCATGCCATGATTTGAGGATCCTTGACCTCCCATTTGGCATGCTAGGTCTTATGACTAATGACCTATCCTTGTCTTCATCAAGAACCGGATGCTACCATCATTATATCCCCATAAGTCATTAGGGTTACTTAGGAGAATAACCTTCTGGCTTGTTTTGTATAAATGCATGACACTCAGGCAGATATAATCTGTCAGAAGATATCCATTTGAAACAATATATATACATGCCAAAAGGTTATTCTCCTAAATAACCTTAAGACCTTCCCTTTATCAAAAAAAACTCGAAAAAAAAGCCTAGGCGGGGTAGCTTTTTCTACTAAAATGAACCAAGAAAACACTACACTTGCCTAGGGACATAAAGCCACAAGAACTTGATCAAGATTAACTGGAATTAGTTGGAAACTAGCTTTGGTATCATGACAAACTTGGATATTTTTGGGAAAAAAGGTGTGTATTCCCTTTGAGAAGAATTCTCCTTATATATTCAACATACAAGCTAATTAGTATGCCGAAAATACAGAAAAAATACCGATATACACTTATATACAGGGTTGGGTTCGGGTGAGAAGTTGAGGATGAGTTGCAACAAGATAAGATGCACTGGATAAATCCCTTTCTAAAGCGTAATTCATGGGAGGAGGGCGAGAGATTAAAAGTGATAAGCGGTTCAGATCCACTTCTCACGCTTCTTACGTAAACCTCAACCTCTCACAGGATCCTTTGCCTATATATATACATATCCTAATGTAGGAAAACAAAATATTGACGATAAAAACAAGTATTTTGCTGATTTGGTTCGTTGCATAAAATCTGGTGCCATTTAATAATGAGCTAATATATTTCACAAAAAATAATAATGTTGTATTAATTACAAAAAAGTGTAAGAATCTAGTGATGTATCTACTCTGCCAATTTAGGATAATTACTAACTTTTGTTGACATCCTTGTTGCTACTATGAAACTATTTGAACAAAAGTTACATAAAATAGTTGAAGATGCTCTAATCCTATATAGTCATATGTCTTCTTGGTCTTTGTTTCTCATAATGTCTCTTCCTACATTGACCAAATCACCTTATTGTTGCCTCATATGCTTATTTGCACAAGAAGTAATGCAAGAAACAACAAAAAGGATAAAAGAAAGGGCCTGATAAAAAAACAAAGGAGAGACATTAATGTAAAAAAGAAATTAGTACCTGAAACCCCCAAAAAAAGGAGTAGACATATCTTGTAATTACACTAGGTTTGGTGGTGAGTTTGACAGCTTTCACATAAATTCCATAAGGGAAACCACCATCTTCATTAAAACAAGCACTTGAATTTTCATGTTGTATCCAGATATTCCGTGTTGGATCCGCTGCATATTTCAAGAAATTCCCATGCCCGCAATCTATAAACTTCATGCAATCTTTGATTCCAGAGTTACGGCAAGCTTCTCGAAGGCATTGATTCAATCTCTAGAAAGAATTAAAGAAAAAACAATAAGAGTAGACTGCAAATTACATGAAAGGAGCACAAATAGAGATAATTAGCAATCTCCAAATCCTGATTCCCATAATAGAATTCAGCAGTCAATAACAAACCCTGTTAATAAGCTAGATGATGAGTCATGTGTGCTAAAAACAAGCTGATAAGCTACATGACTATGTAAAATAACATAAGAGGACATGTCACAAGGGGCACAATTGGAAAGGTGAAAAAGTTCCCCTTGAGCTTACTGAAAAGCTATCCAAAGTAGCTTTTCGAAAAACTAGCTTGTGGCTTACCACACGGGGCTTTTTCAACAAGCTTAAAAAATAAGCTAGCTTATGGTTGCCAAACATGGCCATAATGTGAGCAATTCATGATTCTCACTGACCTGTAACCCGAGGAGATACCAGCATGACCCAACAACATGACCAGCCAAGATAAAAGTCAGAAGATTGATGATAAAATTCGCCCATGCTGACTCAAATATGAAGCCACTTGGAGATTGGCCAGCAAGAAGGGGCATAAATCTGTATAATCTGGGAGCGTATTGAACAAGAACAGATGATCTTAACAGATTATTTGTATGATTAGCTCCCGATGTTGCAATGGCATTTGGTAGCATAAGTAATACGATCATCTGCATGGATAAGTAATTAACTTATGAGGAAGGGACAAATGATGAGGATAAGAAATGCCATTAAGCTTGAAAGAGATGTTTTTACCTGAGGAAGTGGTAATACAATAAACAAGTCCAAGAGAAAAAATCCAGAAAGATAATGTAATGCAACTTTTTTAGGATGATCAACCAAGGCTCCAGCACCCACAACTCTTGATTCAGGAGAAATAAATGCTAACCTGAACTGCAAAAGACATTACATGCAGCAATTACTCTCAAGTACATGATACCATATAAACGATTAAGCATTACTCCCTTAGTCTCAGATTAAATGTCCACAATAAAAAAGCACATAGTTCTAGTCTCTTAGAAATATATTTTTCAATTAACTGGATTGCAATTTTACCTTGTAATGAATTTCTTCCTCATCAACTTTTAGATATTTGTGCATCATAATTAAGGGTAGAATAGGAAATTTAGTAAACTATAACTGCCTATTTTTAAAGCTAACATTATTTCAGGCAAACTTAAGTAGAAATGTGGACACTTATTTTGGGAGTGGGATTATTATATTACACTGAGCACTAGGGGGTGTTAAAACCAGTCAAACCAGTTTAGGCGGTTTGAGTGGTCCGGCAGTCCAGTCTGGTCTGTAAGATAGTCATACCGCTCGGTATGGTGCAGTCTACAGTTTGAATGTTTATATGAGCAGTTTGGACTGAACTGTCCACCAAAATACATATGTACTAATTATATTTAACCTTCATGTTGTATACTCAACTTTTATGGCCCAACTAAATCGCTCAGATTAGACCATCTTTTGTGGCCCGGTTTGACCGGTTTGGTTACTTGTTGCTATTTTGCGGTAAGGTTTGAGGTTTGGAGGTTAAACCATCCGAACCAGGCCGCGAACAATCACCGATAAGTACGAGAATAATTCCAAATAATCAGATCACGAATTATAAAAGGAAACTGACAAGCTCGATTTCCTACAGATTCCCAATAATCAGATCACGAATTATAAAAAGGAAACTAATTAACAAGCTTGATTTCCTAAAATATGTGGGTGTACTTGATAAAATCACACCCGCAACCGATTATCCCAAAACGCTTCACTCTTTGAGTAAAATCCTTGATGCTCCTCATATACTTCTCATGCCAGCCTTCATATCTTCTTTAAATTTAAAAGCAAGCGCGTCTCAAATGTAAGGCTGACATGGATTTTGATGCAAACACAGTACTATCATTTTTCTTTATGTAATACATCTTTAAAAAGGATTATGAAGTTGCTTAACCTTTGTCAAAAAATTTAAACTACAAAGTACTAGACTACTAGGCTTGGAATATGAAAAAAGATATAGCTCTTTCAGGAACGGCTTGCGAGCGGCATACCAAAAAAAGATAGATTTGGGTGATATATCATGATGAAAACTGCAAAAGCTACCGCAAAAAGAAATGGGTAAGAAGTTCACTAGAAAGAGGTGATTAGAGAGTTTACCTGAACTAGCATGTGCATGAGGTAAATAAGGTCTGTCATGCTTCTGAAAGCCACAATGGTTAGCATCATTGACCAACTAATTATTATGCACTTATTGTCCTGAGCCAAAAAATAAGCATGTATAAGGAAGAAATAATCAAAAGATTAATGGCAGATCAGTAATAAGAAGTTAGGAAGGCTGATAATTATTGTTATTGGAGAGAAATTTTGATAATTACTTACATACATAAGAATATACATATATATATATGAGCATAAAAGTGATAATGAATCTCAAAGTTTTATACACTAGCCATTAACATCTCAAAGAATGAGCATATAAGTGAATTTATGAGCATAAAGAACAAAACCGGGCGCTACAGTAGGTAACCTATGCAAAATGCTAGTTCCATATCAGAATGCAGTTATACCTTATTCGTCGACAGCAAGTAAAAGAACAAGGGGTCTATGAAAATGGCCAATAAGCAAGAAATGACAATGAATTGGTTCCACTGCTGAACAACTTTGGCATGTGGATTCAAGACCCCAAATGTGAACTGCTTCAGCAAGAACAACTTTTTTCTTGCCCACACTTTTACATGATGCTGCAAATTAAACAAAAAGGAAAAATATGACCAACAAACTAAACAACCAAAAGGAGATTACAAGTTGAAGGGTTCAATATTTCTGTACCTTTCCTCTGATCTCAGAGTTTCCTTTTGAGCTCTTCAGTTGTTCCTTGTAACTGAAAGAACTTGGGCATATCGTACAGTAAGGATTATTGCACATCCCCAATTGTCCTGACCTCAATAAGTGTTCGTTTGTATTATCTTCTTTTTTCTCATGCTCTCTCCTTTCAACCCCTACGGCACCAGGGCTGGACCCTGAGGGTTTCCCTTCTCTTTGTTTCTTTGTCCCACCAGACAAAGGACCTGTAAGGCAGAAACGCCTCGGTAAACTGGAATTCAGCTCACTGTCGTCGCTCGTTGGGATGGATATCGTAACACTTCTGTTCCTGTGTGACAACCTTCGCTGTAGCTTCCTCTCGTTTCTATTGGCTGGCCAGTCAGCATCTTTTAACATTGGCACCTCATCTATTTCTTCACCATCATCCATCTATCAAGCATCAAATTTCACAGTTTGCATGAGAGATATGAAAACAGCAATAACAACACATGCAGATGATGAATCTAAGCTACCACAAGTTTGGAATGTCCAAAAATAGAAGGAAAGCAACTTTCCTTGATGAACAAAAAGCAAATGATTGTATAGAAATATGGGCTGGTTCCAAACTTATTTGAATAGGCCTCTTTTCCATTCTCATCATCATTTCACCCTACCAAAAGTAGCAAAAGTTTCTTCCAGGACAAAAGGAGCATCAATTTTAACCTACAAGTCTAGGTTAAACAGTGCAAATCCACAATTACCTCCAATTCCATAATCAAACTTACATACAATTTCCTTTTATCAAAACATGAACAGAAGTAATCAAACAGCAAAAACAGTGAATATAAATTTAATTTGGAACCACAAGGCTTGTGGCGTAGCGGTAAGGCCTGTAGGGGATGTGGATGGTATCCCATTCACCAANAAGGTTCGAATCCCTTCGTGCGCATCTTGTCGCCTGGCTTAGTCTCAGATGGCCGAATTTAATTTCAGTTCCATATTGCCAACGATATAGTATAGACAAAGTCTAGATCAACCTTATCCAAAAAAAATTTTAATTTGGGAGCAACAGCAACACATTCAATTGTAATCAATCACATTCGTGCATAACAATCAATGACCATCTCGTTTAAATTCTTCTTCAAATAAATTGAAGATTGAAGTGAGTTCTCATGATGAAATGAAGCATAATCAGTAACAATTTAAAGCAGAGGAAGTTCAATTGTTCAAACATACCGTTTCAAGAGCTCCAATTAAGCTCATCAATGGCGGAAGAAGTGGCAAGCAGCAATAGCCAATAAATGCATTGATTGATTGCTTTAAGTAAGATTCAAAAAAGTGAAAGCACTGAGAAAAAAGCAAATGAAAAAGGGAAAACAAGGTTACCAACGTAGAATGCATTGATTGATTGAGTTATTGGATTTTCAATTTTCCTTTTACATGCATTCTGACCACCTTGAATCAAACCGACACCAAATTTCGTTTTGAATACAAGTGTGTACTTTGCACCTTCTAACTTGATCAAAACTACATTTGACTCGATTTATAATCCATACGTCTCATTATAATAAAACGAACCTGATGACACTAAAATCTATGCCGATAGGTTACTTCGATGTACCTTGCTCATGTCACCTTCTATCGTATGCACCACATTGCCACGTCAGCTTCGCATCATCTTTTTTTTCTTTCATCACTTACCTAACAACAAAAAAAAATAGACACACCACTTCCCACCACCCAAATGGTGGATACCACCCTCTCACTCCCACCACGCGTTATGGGAGTGGTTGGACTCACCACATAACTTCTATCACACCCACTCTTTGCACTCCGATAATAATAAATATAAAGTTTCTAACCAGTTTTGGATTATTCAGTTTGGTTAAAAAAGAACTTTCCTTCTGATTCTAAGGTAGTTAATAAATAAGTTAAAAATAAAACTGTATTTCGAATATTAGGAGCGAAACTTTTTTATGTTTCTTTTAAGATTATAGAAGAACTTATAAATTTAAAATATTAAATATCAAAAGATAAGAATAAGAGTAAATTATGATTTTCGTCCCTGTGGTTTGTTAAAAATTGCGACTTTCGTTCCTATGCTTTAGGTATTGCGATTTTCGTCCCTAAGGTTTATAATTTATTACTATTTTCGTCCTCACATAATTTGTTGTTGATTCGGTCATTATGGTTTACATTTCTTTACTATTTTGGTCCCTTATACTTAAAGACAGCCAAAAATTTAAAGTTAATAAAGGAACAATAAAAAACAAATCGCAAAAGTTCAACAATCGCAAATGTTCAATGTAACAAAAACCAATCCCACCTTTTAACACTTGTTTAAGTTCTTAACTTTAAGATCCCTTAGAATAACATAATTGGCATAAACTAATATCATATCAACCACAAGGATGGTGGTATACTTATCCCATTAACCCGGATTCGAGTCCAAACGTTAGCATTCTATGATCAGACTTAATCTCAGACGGAAAGAATGTAGTCTAGGCAAAGCCTAGATGAACCTTATCCAATAAAAAAACAAACTAATATCATATCGCTATGACATATTAAAACAAAACTAATTGAGGTTAGAAAAGATTAACAAAACTATTAGTTATAGCGATATGATATTAGTTTGTTTACATTTATAAATAGGAGGACGTGAGATTAAAAGAGATCAAGCGTTTACATCCAATTCTCACCTTTAATTCAACTTCTCACACAATCATTCGCCTAAACGATATATATATATAAGGTCAGGTTCAAATGTCAACTCAATTTTGGTTGTGAACGTGGGGACGAATCTCAGCCAGACATCTTCGGTTACGGTGGACGCGATTACGGAGGATTGACGCGATTCATGGGAGGGTGGAGAT
>LUCG01286490.1:0-14262 GCA_001633085.1 Carthamus tinctorius
ATATAATCAGAATCTCAACCTAATTCACCCCACATTCATGTAAAATTTCAAGAGCAAGCTCTACTAATCATTCAAATACCTATTTAACAAACTAAATTCAATTATTACCTGTCTTTCACCTTCATGGGGTATGAAGATCATAGAGTTAATCTTGACAACTTGTATTTTAGGTGGGTTTCTTTTCCTTATTCAGCGAATTTTTACGCAGCAACTGCTTTGTAGTCTGTCTAACAATTTCTAGGTGCTAAATTAAGGGGATTGTAACTGAAAGAAATTAAATTATATGATTTCTTCTAAAGATAGAATAAATTTATAAAGACCAAAGCAAACAATCTTATAAGCAGATCAACACAATTTATATCCCTAAATGGACCTTTAAAACGAACAAATACCACCTTAATCTGAAACTAACAGCATTGCATTTTAATACTCATCAACTAATTCATGGAAGAAGCCTTGGATCACCACCCTCATCCCCTCGTAATTATGCTACGACATAATATTATTTAGAAAATAGCATTGATGCATTTCAACCTCGTCAACAACATACACCATCAATAAGACTAAAGTGAACATGCCTAGAAAGTTAAGAAAAGAACTTGAGATTTTCAGGAACATTTTGGTAGTTTGAGCATATATCTGGAAAGTAAAAATACCGAATACAGACATTTATCAAAAGTTACAAAAACATCTAGAGAGCTCCAAGCATATATCTGTAAAACTTGATATGCATCAAATAAAATAAACATAACTTCAATGTACTGAAAATATCTGTTCAAGATAGCAGGATGGTGAAACTTATTATAAACCTGCATAAGAGAAATGTAGAAAATGAAAATTGCTGAACCATTGCTAAATTTTGCAGCATCAAATGTCTCCATTGAAAAAGGTAGCAACAATCAATTGAAGTCAGACCTTTACAGGTGTGTTTGAGGACTTCACAACCTGTCACCGATAGTTCTCAATTATAAAGCATAATGGAAACCAACTATATTGTTGAAGATCAAAATATAGACTACTGTATTGTTAAAGACTACTATATCACTGAAATAATGATTTAGATATACTGCTATACTGTCTAAGAAAGTTAACCAGGAAACCTAACTTGATTGTTGTTTTGATATACTGCTATATTGTTGATGATCGCTGTTAACTAAGGATCGAAAGGAGCAGCAACAGCCCCAGCCCCACTGCCAGAACTAAAAAAATGCTACTGCTGATGTTGATTCCCGCAAACGACAACTTCGAAATTGCTAGTTGCCTCGAGAAGCATGAATCGTTTCTCTGCTGCGTATCCGAGACAGATTCAAGAACCCGCTACCAAGCACGGCTGCTGTTGCAGTTCCTCTTCTGCACCCCACCACCAAACCCAACCAGAGAAACAAAGCCAATTGTGCAACCAAACAACCAAGGAAGCCAAAGTACCGTGGCAGAACACGCAACCAGAACCTAAACAAAACAGAAAAACGACCAGAAGCAGTAGTCCCACAAGCGAGAGCTACCAGAAAGAAATAAAACCAAATTATAGAACCGAAAGCCGAAGACCCGGCTGTCTCACAAGAGGTGAACGAGCACATTGGAGACCAAAATTACACCCAAAACAGCCCCTGTTTGCAAATTACTATAGTGAATCTCATTAATGTTTTGCATTAGTCAAAACTTTTTGGGATTATAATTAAAGAAGCCAAGGTCTATGAAAAAACATTCAACTGGTAAAAGCAGTAACCGCAAAAAACAATGAAAACTACCAAAACAAATATTCAGGATCGATGAAGTTGCTCACCAAGCTTGGCTTTGCCAAATCTAAAAATACAAACACAACATCATTGTTGACATAAATCAATTTCAGAAGCAGAAACACATTGTGTAAATGTAATATAAACAAAAAATGGAAGCACAGGTCTATTGAAATCCAAACCTGATGTGTCCAAACCTGATGTAACACATCTGGTCGATTCCAAATTCAAATACCAAGCAAAAGAGTGATTGAAGACGGAAAGCATTTGAGAGTGATGTTGATGATTGTAATAATGGCAAGACAATTCATTTCATTTGGAATTACTTCCATTTGAAAATCATACCTGAAGGCTGCATAGAGTTCAACAGGAATAACATCGGGAGGAGAAATCTAAAAGCAAATTTGGAAGCATCCTCCTCTTTTGTCGTCTTTGGATCACTTCTTTCACCATTTTCTTTTCAATTCTTATTCTTCATTTACATGTTACTGCTATCACTAAAACTAAATTGGATTTATAAAAACTCCAATAATTTCTAGATGTTTCAAAATTTCTTTGAACACATACTTTTATTAAGAAATTTTTGTAAGACTTATTTTCAAATAATGTTCTATAAAAATCTAATACATTGTTTCAAACTTCAAATTCAATAATGTGAAACATATCAAATTACCAAAAAATTATAAACCAATTTTTTCATCACAGGTACACTTGCCCACAAACGAAGACACACTCATTAAAATATACATCATTTTACAAACCTTATCCTGACTCTCATCATGACAAAGAATCCATGTAAAAAACCAATTCTTTATAGCTAATACAAGCTGGTGAAGCCTCATTTTTCCATAATTTGAATTTGTTTTAATCCTCAGAGCAAGAGGCAAAGGCTTATAACACATTTCTTCAAATGGATATCTGCATTTCAAAGTCAGAGAAGCAAAAGACTTTTGGTTGTGGTGATAAGTAAAATCAAATGACATTGGTTAACAAGCTTTTACTCATGAACAAAAAGAATGAAGTACCTTAAAAAGCCATTCTACTCCACAAGCATTTGGGCAGAAATAGATTAAACCCTGTTATCAGGCGAAATGCCAAATAGCATAGAGATGAAACGTGTGGTACTAAATAGACGAACCTTCATGCGAAATCAAAGAAATCGAAAAAGAGGAACCTGTGGAAAATCAACAAGAAAGAGAACACAAGCAACATTTGAATCGTCGATTTGTGGGAAACCGTGGGAGCGAAACCTATCAGAAACCACATAAAAAATCTGCAATGTGGTCGTATGAATCAAATAAAACCTCACAAACACAAAGAAATTGGAAGCAGAAGGACAAATCGAACAAAAGCATTACAATGAACAATTGAGCCCTACCTGATTTGTGTCTTCATCAAGAGGAGCGAGAGTGGTGAATCGTTGCTTTGGGGGAAATCGAGAGGATCAAATACATAAGAAGCCACAGATAAGAAATATGAATAGTCGTTTAGGGTTGCGAGTAGCCGCTTTGGACAGTGAATCAGTGAATCGTCCAGGTCAATGAATAGTCACGATGGCTTGGAAGAGATGAATTAAGAGTTTAAGACTTTATGCATATGTGTGTTGTACCTTAAGCTTAAAATCTTGTTTTTAAGAGTTTTGATAAATCTGTTTTATAAAGGAGTATAGATATAGATAAGAGATCGAAATAGTAAAGAGTTATAAACTATAAGGACTAAAACAACAATAACTTATAAACCATAAGGATGAAAATAGTAATAAGTTATAAATCATATAGATGAAAAACGTAATATCTAAATCAATGATAAAAATCATAATTTCTAAATTCTACTAACAATTGAAACGATAAAATTTGTTTATAAATAACAAGAGAGGGGACTAATCAAAGAAAGGGGTTTAGAGATTTCCATTATAGTCATGTGAATGACTTAATGAGAAAATTTAAGGTTAATGTTCAGCAAAAATAAGCTAATATATGTTTAAATGGATCATAAGCTAGCTTATTGAAACACTAGTTGGAGTAATATTTTAAGAGATCTTTTTGTAGTTTTTTCCAATTATACCTTTATTAAATTAATTATTATATCCCTAGATACCTTTTTGGTTATTTACGTACTCATAAGCTAGTTTTTGCTAAACATAATTTATTCATAAGCTAGCTTATCAACTAGTTTTTCAGCTAACAGCTACCAGCTAGCTTATTAGCTAGTTTGTCAAACACAACCTAACTTTATAACCGAGCCATCAAACTATCAAAAAGAGAAAGAAAAACCATTTTTAACCCGTAAAAACACCCCCAACATCCTTTTTAAAATAGAGATTTTAAAGATTTTTAATTTAATAGATTTCTCAAAACCTTTTCCAAAATGGAGAAAATACGAGGAAGAGAGAATGAAAATCTTCAAATTTTTTTTTAAATAATAACTTATGAGAGATGAATGATTTTATTTATTTATTCTACTAATGAAATTATATGTTTTAGAGAGCTAAAATAATGCTTTATAAGTTATATTAATATTTTAATAATATAATTGATAGTGGAATTTTTATTTCGTTATTTTGAAGGATTTGATAGAGATGCGTGACAACCAACCATCCGTTAATAACAAAGGAAGTTTGTTAAAAGACAAAAACACCATTCCACCAAATACTAGGAAAAAAGATGCGGTCTGTATGGGAAAAACATAGCCAAATAAATAAGTCATAGCCTGTCGATGGCTCTTTTTAATAGCCTCAACCAAACAAAATTAATGATGAAAGATGGCTTTTTTTGAAAACATGTTCAAAGTTGTGGCTTATTGTAGACTTGTTTCAATATATCCAATGGGTGTTGAGAAAGACACCATACTCTACATATCTTATCCTGTACGTTAAATACACCCTTTCAGTTTATCATTCATTATAAATGAGACAGGGGCGGAGCCACGAGGGGGGGCACAGTAGGCAGTTGCCCCCCTAACATATTAATTTTTTAAAAAAATTATATATTAGTGATATTTGGATAATTGACCCCTTAAAAATTTAAAATTACAATTGTTGTTGATATTTTGGAGATTTTTTTATGTATAAAAGCTACTTTTTCAGAATTAAAATTGTTGTTCAGAGTTTGCCACTATACAAATTAGTTTCTGGCTCCGCCCCTGAATGTAGGGTAGGGTGTTTTGATCCTTAGAGTAGGGTGGGTGTATGAACCAATTGCCATATCCAATTGTTGAAATAAATATATATAATAGGATGAAAACATTAAAACCATGTAATCAATAATGATATTAATGATGTTTTTTGTTGTTAAAACTCAAAACCCAATTTTGTACATGTATTTTGTTATGAATTACTGTTATTTCCAGAGAAAGGAAGGATGATGGAATTCCCCTCATTATAACAACACAGACAATAATATAATAATAAAACATTAATAAAAACATTATCCTTTATGTAACAACATTTTCCAATATTACCATACAACAACAATAACAATATTGTTACCTTAATGTTTTCCCATCAACCAATGTTTGTATTGTGAATGAACACTCACTATCATATTCATATCCTCCCTACTTCTACTCTTCAACAGGAGGATCCACCCACCGTCCATGCTCTTTAATGAGCTGAATCAAAGCATCCGTTGCATTCTCCATCGCAATTCCTCGTTTTACCACCGTCTGCGTGCACCACACCGTTCAATTACGTATACATATATAATAAACACATCATTGGAAACACAATCGAGACTTAATTTGTGCCTTAATTACCTTCCCAACATACAGATCGATCTTTCCAGGAGCACCACCAACGTATCCGAAGTCTGCATCAGCCATCTCCCCGGGTCCGTTAACTATGCAGCCCATAATTGCAATCTGCCAACAACAACAACAGAAATTTAAACTCACATCGTCTATTTGCTAAATACAACAACTAAATTAAATGCCATTCAATCAGTCATCAGCAGCAGCAGGGATTACCGAAACACCAGGCAAATGTGATGTTCTTTCTCTAATTTCTGCGCTTATCACTTGAAGATCAAATAGAGTTCTACCACAAGACGGGCATGACACATATTCCTGCATCCATGTTTTTTACCATTATTATTTACCAACAACAAATATATATACATATAGCAAATCAGATAATGTTTCATTTCATTCCCTACCGTTTTAGTGTTCCTCATCCTGCATCCTTGTAGCAGATTGAAAGATGTATTCCTCAGAAATTCAAAATCTTGATCTGGTGCTTCTAATAAGATACCATCTCCAAGTCCATCAACTAAAAGAGCACCCGCATTTGCACCAGCACTAATAACCAAATCGTCCCTGCCATTTTATATACAACAATCTTTAAATTGCTCATAAATAATTCTAAAACAAGGAAAGAAAAACATAACTACAACATTCTAAATCAATCAATCCCGTTCTTTCTTATACTGACACGACTCAATTAAGTTACCTCGGAATTCCCTTCGGGAACTGTATGTGGTGAAGAACCGGAAAATTCAGGGAATTTTCTGAAAGATACTCGAACAACCTGTCAACATTAAGACACTAAAATCATCCACGCTGTATACACAACATGATGGAATAAATCCAACTATATTTTTATCGTCTCTCTAGCTCTCTAACTGAACCATCATTTGTGCTTATTGATTAGCAAGCAGTATACCTCCTAGCAGCATGTACTCTGCCAGTTTTTTCCTCTGTATATGGCAGATCATGAAGAATCATTGTAGCATCAGTGCTCTTTAGAATTTCTAGCTCCTCATAGGACTCGTCACCACGTACTGACACGACCAACCGTGTGCCTGAAAGTAAAATCGTTTCTGTAGTATGAGAACCAAAACTGGTCCGCGGCAATCAGTTGCTACTAATTGATGGTGCCAGAAAAACTGAAAAGTAAGTACCTTCTTGTAAAAGCTTATTAGCTCCGCTTGATAATTCCTTTAAATTTACCAAGACCAAGGCATTTGGCAAAGGCTTCGTCAGCTGTTCTGACAGAGGAGTTATAACTCCCATACTTACATCAATCAACCGTTTAAGAGCTAGCCGCTGATCATTGATACAAAACAAATTTATGATGTCATTTGCATTCCAAATCTCAAATTGAACTACACACCAAGTCACCCAAATGGTTATATATATACACACACACACAACATCAAGAGAAAATTGAAGAAAAGATTCCTTACGGCATCTTTATCATCGGCCGGTGGAAGCTCTCTCAATAAGATAGAATCTACGGTTGCAAGATCCTGAATCAACACCATATGTTATGAGTTAACAAACATATATGTTATGAAACATAAACGGCTCCATGTAAATAATGTAACAAAGAGTGAACTCACCTTAAATGGCATACCAAGAACAAGTTTTGCTGCTAATGATCTATAGAACAGTTCAGGTGTCTAGACAAAAAAGAAAATTGCAAAAAAGTTAGCAACAGAAATGTGAAAACTGTCGGTGACAAAACAATGGAGTGTACCAGGGAACTTCATAATGGATACAGAAATGGTTATAAAATAGCTACAGAAGTCGATATGACCTTCAGTTGATCCAGGGAAACAGACATGAGAACAGACCCATCACGGTGAAGCACACCTCTAAAATCCACCTCTTCACCCTGCCACTCATTTAAAGTATTAGTTGCTATTTAACAAGAAAAAAAGAGCAATAATTTAATCAACATATTAAAATTTCGTAAAGAGTTACAAAGCCAACCTCCTTTTGCACAGGCAAATCACCAGTTCTCCGCTGAAAATCAAAATATCGTCTATGCTTCTCCTCAAATGGTGCCTAAGAAAGAAAGTGCAATAAGAATTACAGTAAGTATGGTTCTCTAAGAAATGTAAGAATCGAAATACATAAGTATTTTTGATCAGTAAAGGAAAATGCAAAAACCTACCACCCCTTGTTGAATTTTGGATGCCGTCATACCAAGATTGGCCAATTTTCTGCAGGGGTCTATTTCTTCCTCTGGAGGTTCTGTAAGGGAAACCCTGATAGTATCACCAAGGCCATCCTGTATACCAGACAACTTTAAGCAAGTATAGACCAAAAATGCATATGCATGACATAGAAATGCTAGATGGAGGAGATGAGCATGGGCACGGGTGGAGGAGATGAGCGAGACTATATAAACAATGTAAACGGCATTTTGATTGTTAATGTAATTTCTAAAGCTAATAATATTGGTAAAAATTAAGTTGCATATAAATATGACCTGAAGAAGTGTTCCAATGCCGATTGCAGATTTCATACGTCCGTCCTCACCCTCACCAGCTTCAGTGACTCCCAAGTGCAATGGATAGTCCCACCCCTGAACGTACATTTCAGCTACAAGAAGGCGATATGCTTGAACCATGATCACTGGGTTGCTTGCTTTCATTGAAAATACAAAATTATGGTAGTCTAACTTCCTACAGATTCTAGCAAACTCAAATGCAGATTCAACCTGTGAAATCAAATTTTGCATATAAGTGAAGTTTTAAGGGAAATCAGTAGAATTTAGAAGTATGTAGAGGAGCTGCTTACCATCCCCCTAGGAGAATCACCATAGTAGCTCATGATACGATCTGAAAGACTCCCGTGGTTTGTTCCTATGCGCATTGCCCTTCCATATTTCTTGCATTTCTCAACCAACGGAACAAAAACCTGGCGTATAACAGAAAACATACTTATGAGACCTATGTATCCATTCTATCCCATGAATTTTATATTGCATAAAATAATCCGTGGCCATTGTGTAGTTAGGATATTCTTTTCTTTATTCAACCGTTCAAAAAATCAATGAACCATGGCAAGGAAAAAGAAGTGTCGTAGACATGTAAAAATTTAGGTTTCCTACTCTTATAGAAGTCAGGCATTAGGCATACTATCTGTGATAACTTGAAGAAGACAGACTTATCCTAGTAACAGAAAATTAACATTGTACAGAAACAGCACTAAGAAACTGTTTGCTTGCTCCTGAACCTAATTTATTCTTCTTCCAGTTTCTCTTCAACTGAGGTCAGTTGCCTTCAGTTTTCGATGAATTGGTTGTCAGGTCGGTGTTTGCTGATCTCCTTTGGTAGTAAAACCACGTTCATTTGATAGGTAATGTCTCTCATCTTTTCTTAAAGAAAGATGAGCAAAGTTAATGTGTTATTCAGAAATAGTTTTATATGGCAGAGAGCAAATAATAATGCACGACCAGCTGGTCGTATTCCCAGTTGCTAATATAATGGAACAAATTTTCATTATTGGAAGAAGAAACAAGATAGAACAGCGATATCGACAAATAGTTCTGTAAGGAGTTGAATGATTGTGCACGGTATCCTTCACACCATGATCTTTTTAGCTTCTAGAGAAGTAGAGAACTGTTACGAAAGTAATGGAGAAGAAAGAAAGAGCTTGTATTATTATACTGCCAGGGATAGATCGTTATACTGGAAGAAGGGAAGATATAACTCAGGTGTTCCATCTCTATCTAAGCACCTTTTCCTCAATCTCTTCTTTCTGAAGGCTTTTACTTCATAATGAATTTATCTACTTTTTAAGCTAACATTAGAGCAAAGATAAATTGAGAGAGTGAAATGACTGAAGGTTGATCAACAGCTTCACCTGCTCAATATGTTCAAGTTCCTTTTGATAATCATCCTCTGTATACTCCAATTTCTCAAACTGAGCCCGTCGATCAGCTACAAGAAATAGCATCAGAAGATTGAACCATTTAAAAGAAAATCTGACAAAAGCAACAAGCTGTTAAGTATGTACCAAAATTTCCAGGGTTGACACGAATTTTATCAAAGCATTCCGCAACCCGCAGTGCAACAGAAGGAGCAAAATGAATGTCTGCCACCAAAGGTATGTTATAACTGCAAACGCACAGGATGCATGAGATAACAGAAACATACTGATTCCAAAAAGTAGAGAAGTAGACCTACTTCTTTTGAACAAGGGTGTTTTTAATGTCGAAACAAGCATCTGCCTCTCTTTTGCCTTGCACGGTTATTCGAACAATATCAGCTCCTCTATCAGCTATTTGCATGACCTGTCATACAAACGATTAACCCAATTGGCAGCCATTACATTTGCATAATATAGCATGAGGCAGGTGATTTAAGGATATAAAATATCATGGTAGAATTAGCAGATTTTACTGTCACTTGGCCAGGTTTCAATATATTAGAGAGGAGATTAGCAAAGGCAATTCAAATTGAGTCGAAAAAATAATGAAAGGCAAGAACCTGTTCCACAGTTGCGGCCACGTCCTTAGTATCAGTTGTGGTCATTGTTTGAATTCTTATGGGGTGTTCGCTACCAAGAGCTACATCTCCAACCATTACTGTGCAGGTTTTCCTCCTGATGGTTTTATGTGTGGATTCACAATACTTCTGTACAGGAACTACCAAAAACAAAGAAACTCCGTCAGATGCTTGACCCAACCATATATTAGTGCTAACATATCATGGAGATTAATTGTACTCGGTCGATAATTAAATGAAACTTAAAAGAAATAAACAATCATAAATTTTAATGTTTGTTGTGATGCGAGCTAGAATAGGGTACCCGTTCTTAGTAACTCTGTATTCACAGGATCAACAAGCTAGCAAGTAGCTTATAAGCCTAATAGAAAATTGTCTTTGCCTCCTCACACCCAAGAACCAAATGAGATACAAAATAATGAAAATATAGTACAACTTAATTGCTTAGCTTGTATTCATTGGAAGGGTAAAAATCAAAATGTTGCCTTTAGATTACTAGGATGTTGCAGCTTGAAATGTAATAATGTATGCATAGACAGGTTGATAACTGCAAGAATAAGAGTGAACGAACAGTAAAGCATGTACCTAATAGAGGACTCCCTTCAGAAGCAGGCCGAAGTTCCGCAATATCTGAACCAGGGTTTGAATTCTTTATCACACATATCTTGGTTCTATGAAATTTAACCCTCTTCAAGTCTGAAACTTTGATAAAATCAGATGTTTTTGCAAACCCCAACCCATTGTCCCTGCTAACTAAACTCGAAAGAGAAGCTGCAGCAGCACCAGTTGCCATTGTCACAAACAAAAGCCACAACCTTAACAATCCTGAAAGATAATAGATGGGAATTAGTAAGCCTTTTATATTAAGCTGATACTAATTACCACCTCCATCAGATTGATCAAGTCAAAAGGAATTGACAATCAAAAAGGATACTAATCTCTACTTGATTCTCTAAAATGGAGAAAAATAAAAAAATCTCCAAAAAAGCAAAGTTGTAACAACTTCTCCATGTTTGGGATTACAACATCAATTATATTATTAAAATATTAAATATATTTATCATCCCCATAAATATTTAGTACTATATTAATTGATAGAAACAATAAAAAAAATATTCTCCCTATACTAACATTGGGTTTTGGAGATTCTCCAAATTTGGAAATTTTTACCCCACCCCCTCTTTCCAAATTTCTCCATTTTTGAGGAAGTTTTGGAGATCTATTGAAGCAAAATTCTATGATACAAACTAAAAAATCTCCATTTTGAAAATTTGTTGGAGATGAAACTTGCTTGATCAAGCAGACAAATTTCAACTTTGGAACTGACTGGATTCTTAATTTGTAGGGAAGTTTTTGATAACCAACCAAGCAACTGTAACAATCCTACAAGTTGAAAAGCCTATAATAAACGCAGCAAAATCCATCCTAATTTTGATTTATCAAATTACAAATACGACATCAGAAGGCATATCGTATCTCTACTCCAGAGAACAGAGGAACTAACAAACTTAATTGAAACAAATCCTTTACAGATTTTGAAAATCAAAACCTAATTTTAAAATCTCCTTGATATTCTAAGAAATACATACACAAACAAAATCAAGTCAATCACACCACAACAATTCATAATTCAGCTTTCTTACAGCTCGCCTAATAACGATTTCACAAAGAAATCATCATCAATCTCAACTGAATTGTTTGATTAAGAATTCACAATAAAACCTTACAATCATAAACAAAAAAAACTTCTTCAATAGTCAAATTCAGACTGCTAGCTACTACATAAATCAATAAAATTGTTCATCCAACAAACAAACAAACAACTTAAATTGAAGAATATTACAAAGCGAGAATCAGCGATACGCACCTCTGATCGATTAAAAATGGAAACTGATGTTTGGAGTCTGAAGAAGAATCGAGAGAGGGAGTGTGTATGTATATAAGGGAAGCAATGGGTTTCAGAAAAAATAGGTAGGATTGGATTTAATAAAATCCGTTGTTGCAATACACGACAAATTGGCATCAAACGTTTTCATCGATTCATTGCCATACAAAATTCAAGGGTCACTTATGAAAATTCCCTATCGTTTTTTAGCATGCCCCTTCACTTCATCTCAATTGCATTTCAGTCCCTGTCATTGGCTGTTTTTTACACCGTTTCCATCTCTAACCGTTAAGAGCATTTTTATTTCCTATAAAGTTTATTTTTTTATTTTTTTGGAAATCGGGAAGTAAAAGTAAAACACTTCAAAAATATATGTATTCGATTCTAGTAGTTTGTTTATTTTTGAAATTTTTAATATTAATTGTTCAAAATATTTAATGTATTTATCATCTAGGCTATCGGTAGCGCCGAACTAGGCTCGGCGGGCAAATGTTGCGGTTTGGGTGGGCTCCGATCGGACTGGAGTATGGGGTGGGCTGGCTCTCGGCGGGATTGAAGGATTGGGTTCCACAAGCCGATCAAACCGCTCTCTCTCCCTCTCTCACGTTCCTTCTTTTTTCTTTTTTTTTTAATTAAAATTCATATATTGGGTATTCGGTTTGTGGGTTGTTGTACTTGATAGAGTGGGCTTATTGTGTGTTTGTGGGTGAAGCTGATGTGGTGTTGATGTGACATAGTGGGCTTGTGGGCTTTTAGGCTACGCTAAGCCTTGACAAATTTTCGTAGACTTGTTTTTCAAGGTATGATAGCATTTGATACCTACTCGCCTCCTATAAATTCAAACCATCACAGCATTTAATATTCATGCACCTATGCCAAAGCTTTAATTTTTTAAACAAATCCGCCCCAAAAGGGTATGGTGGGGTANATGACCGGAAAACTTGGTATCCACTCGGGGCAAGTATGGTGAGGGAGATTTGATGGCTATATCAATTAGGGAGAGAAATGGGTTAGGAGAGGTTGTCTTATTTTTAAAATGGCTATTTTAATAAAATTATGTATTTTATTTTATTATATATAATACATATAAGTATTATCTAAAAATGGAAAAATGATGAAGAGATAAAAATTAATTTACGATAATAATATAACATGCATATATTATAAATATATATTTTATAAAAATATTTTATATTTATGGAATATAATTAATAGTTTAATACAACAACAACTTTATATGCATATTTATAAGTTATAAATTAAAGGAATCAAATGTTTATTCCTATGCAATTCACTCTAATCAATAATCATGTTCATAGATCAAGCACTCCCTTTCCCTTATATCATGTGTTTAAAAGGATGGTTGGCCTTCTCTAACCATTTGAAAAAAAAATATTAAACTTGATTGATTTTGTAGTTTCAATAGTTTAACAGTTCGGTCCAGTTTGATCCATCTTAAAAGGTAACCAAACCGTTTAGTACGGTTTAAACGTTTTTTCAAAACTTTAGACTGGACTATCATCAAAATATGTTTGCATTAATTATATTTAGTTTTCATGTTTTGTGTTCAACTTTTATGGCCAATTAAAAAAAGTTCCTCCATGCATTATTTTTTTTTAATTTTCAGTTCTCAATTGACTGAGTTATTTATCTGACAAAATCCCAAAGATCAGCAAAAAAAATCCTAAATCATTCTTCGACTTGCTAAATGTTTGTTTGTTTAAATCAGCTAGTGTTGGTAGAGTCCTGTTTAATTCTTTTTCAACTCGCTCAATATTCTTTTTTAGAATTCCAGTAGAGATGTTGTTTTTATAATTCAATATACCATTTTTTTAATAATGCTATATTCGTAGAAGTTCATTTTCAATTACGGTTATTTTTTTTTGTTAGCTTAAAACCCATAAAGGATCAAAACCATCAAAATCTGTTAGACAAAACCGTTTTTATGATCCGGTTTAGTTGCTTGGTTCGGAGTTTCTCAATCCGTCACTACGGGTTGATATGCGGTATAAAGTGTTAAACCATCTAAACTAGACAACAAACCTTTACTAGAAGACATAGTTGTAATTTGTAGAGAGTATAAGGGGGTGAAGTGTAAAGTGGGTCCATGGTCTCTAAAAGGGATCTGGTCTTGAATATGCGAGGCCCGCCATTTCCACGCGCCCTATATCATCTTTGGCACAACACGTTAGGCACGAGGGGGATTCTAAAATGCCTTTATTTTCAACGACTAATAAATGTTTTAGTTTCACAACTATTCATAAATGTGTAAGTGTAACGTGTCATTTCTTTTTGGAAGACATAGCGGCATCGAATTAATTAACGACTACCACGAACACATGTACATACGTACGCATAACTTTCCGGCGGTATCGAATATCCATGGACCGCCCACTAATCCGCCTCT
>LUCG01286623.1:0-10812 GCA_001633085.1 Carthamus tinctorius
TATATGTATATGTATATGTATATATAGAGTCGGATTCTAGTGAGATGTGGAGTTATCATGAGAAGGGTAAGATTAAGAAAGGATCTCCACTTTTGAATGCACATTAAGATAAGATGCACTCGGTGGAGGATCCAAGATTTTTTTTTTTTCAGATGGAGGCACCTTTAACATGGATTAAGCATCTTTAACATACATTAAAGGTCCATAGAGTTGTCTAACATATTTTTAGCCTAATTCTCTCGTTTCGAGATATTTTTAAAGTATTTTTGGTTAATTTCAAGAGATTTCTATTTTTATTTTATTTTTTGACGATTTTGAAANCCGGTTGATTTAAAAAAAATTAACAGGATCCCGTACAAAAAATCAATAGAAAACCATTGTAAAATTACAAAAAATAATGTTTGTAACCTTAAAAAAAACATGTTTTTTTTTTCATTTAGGGGGTCCCTTCCACCATCCATTCCAATGTAAATAAGGTGCACCACATCAATTTCTTATCAAACGCAATTTATGGGATAAATTTGATATTAAAAGTGATCAATGGTCTAGATCCCTTTTTATCCTTTTCACCTTAAGATCGTGTGAGAATATGAACTTGAGAAGCATGAATATTGAAAAGTGTATCTAAACATTTGAACATCCTATATCTGTGCATACAAGTAATTTAAGTTATTTCATAGTTCATATACACATGTGCATATGCATAATGGAGAATTAAATGTTCAAATCATGTAATAAAAATCAAGTATTTTTCCCCAATAGATATTAACCGAGAGGTTATTGTTAACAAGATGCAAGCTTTTTCATCAAATTATAAGGGAGGTAAGACTTGTTTGTTAGCAGCTTAACGAGCATAACGAGTCTCGGTTTATTTGACCAAGCATACATGACTGTTTGATATTGGCTTAACGATTTCATAAACGGCTTATTTACTAAGCTTTTAGGAGACAGTTTTATGCAGAAACCCATGTTTTTTTCTCCTAAACCCCCTTCCCAATTATAAAAACCCTCGGAAACAAAATCCTGCCCAATCCATACAGATAGATTAATCCACATACACATTTTGTCAGTAATCAAAAAACAACCAAACCACCCCTGAATCGTGTATCCTAAGAGCACGTGGGTGGTACATGAAGACTCGAGTTAAACCCCGAATATCATATTCATTCTGCAAAACTGTCCACCTCCTTACCACCAGGCTCAAAGTCGGATAAAACAATTATACGCAATCACAACAATAAAAAGAAACAAGAAAAACAAAACCCTAAATCCACATCTACAAACACATCAATGAATTGGGGATTCTGTTAAACATAAAAAACAAAAAAAAAGGCTGTGAATTCTTGACATCAAAACAGATGTTTTTTGGACCCTAAAAATGTTGTACACATACAAATTTTTAAATGTGTCTCTTATACCACACAACTGTAAGATGTGAAACTTTTTCCCTTTATAAACAAAGCATTAAAGATTTTCAGTATTCGGATTCGGTTTCGGTTTTTACCTGACAAAAATTACATCACCTCGAGAGGGCTGCCACCGTTGTATAGATCCATCCATCCGTCCATCATAACGGGTTGTCGATATATCGTCAGTATGCGGTTACGGAGGATCACAGCGGCTGAAGTTCTTGTTCAGACACATCCAAGTCTACGGGTTTATATTGCAAACTAGATTGCTGCCTCCGTCTCAAAAACCACCACGTTCCGACCGCCGATAATCCAACTGCTAATGACAGAGCCGATACTAACACAGCCGGCAAGTAGTTTTTCTCCCACCAGCTTCTGCATATCATTTTCACAAGGAATTTGTCTATTAACAAATTGTTTTCAAGGATACGTTTGGCAAACTAGTTAATAGATAGCTGGTTGTCAACTTAAAAGCCAACTGTTGGCTATTCGGTAAAAACTAGCTGATAAACTAATGACAATATAAAAGAGCCTAAAAGAGCATAAATGGGGGAAAAAAGGTGAAGAGATTTGGAAATGGATACTTCGAGGAAGGATCTAACGTTAAATTTTTGTAGTTGTGGTCTAAATGTTTGAAAACTACGGTAATCTGGGGTCCAGGCAAACCTCGACTGATTTTATGGGGAACTTAAAATAGTACTCATGAAATCGACTATGGCCTTGAGAGTTGAGATTGCTTATTCACAACCCAAATCAAGATTGGTCGTCAACCAGATCGGATGATTTATATTTTATACCCATTTTTCCTATCTTTTTTCTTTTTTTCCTTTAATATTTGTCTTTATGTGACCCGCTTGGTCAAGATCACCGATGAACATAATCTAAGACTCGAATCAGCTACCTGTGAGGAGGAGCCCCAAGACTGAGCCTTTATTTGCTAGTTTAGCCCTCTAGGTTCACAGGTTGGGTTATGCTAAAAAGGGAAGTTAAGGTGAGAAGCATACGAAGGGATCTGGACCCTTTGATCAATTCTGATTGAAGATCAAAAGAGTTAAGGTGCACCGAGATAGATGCACTGGATCTATTCTCGTGAGAAGTGCGGTTCATGGGTGGGGGTGATAATTAAAAGTGATCAAAGGTCCAAATCCCTTCTTACGCTTCTCACCTTAACTCTTCTTATTGGAAATTCAAAACTATTAAACATGACTCAAGTTCCATATTTGGTCCGTCAAGCATTCAAGCAAAAAAAAAACCTATAGAAGAGAAGAAGTGAAGGTTCGATATACCTTTTTGTTGGGGGCTGTACATCCCAATTGGATAACCGATATTTTCCGTAGGAGTCAGGAAGGTGTACACCACCTTCAGCTATCCGAGAAATAATGCTCTGCACCAGATAAAATGTATGATAAGCCCACGACTATAATTGTGGAAACAAACGTCTGGATATATCATGAACTCACCGATGCAGTCTCTTTAGACATATGGTCAACAGATTTTGGTGGATAAATGGACCAATTTGTAAGGTATTCGTCCCCTTCAGATGAATAATTGGATAAGTGAACCTGAAAGAATGTTTACCAATAGTTATATTTATGTATAAGCCAAACCAAACAAACCCAATATTACCCACTTGACATCTAACCCATAAAGTTATCATATATATGTATAAACCAAACAAACCCAATATATCGCATCCAAAGTGGGGTCTAGGGAGGGTAAGATGTACAGGGACCTGACATCTACCCCCAAAGTTTAAAACTTTGTTACATTTATGCATAAACCAAACCAAACAAACCCAATATATTGCACCTGAGGTGAGGTGGTGTCTGGGGAGGGTATATTAATATGCAAACCTAACCTCTACCCCAAAGAGTGGATATATTTATGTATCTAGCAGTTAAAAGTGGAAGAAGAAATTTCAAGAAAATAAAGCATAAAAGCAAGCCTAAATTCACTATCGTAATCCAAACGCTATAATAGGCATGGAATAGGCTTATTGTAACCTGAAAGATAATACTACCTGTGAAACTTTAACATGCAACCCCTGAGCAATTAGCTGAGCAAGCTCTGTGATTTGGGACTTCAAATTAGTGCGATTAAGGCTCAATGACATAGAAAATGTAATGCTTCCGATTTCTATTTCTTCTGCAGGGGAAAAAATATAAGAAAGAATTACCATCATAAACAATCATGTGAATAATCGTAAGATTGCAAGCTTGGAGGAAATTTATAAAAACTAGCTTGGACCTCCACAAAACTTTCACCACCTTTTCTTGATTACATCATTTAAGTTCCCAAAATTTTGGAGAAACAAATAAATTTTGTCAATATGCAACATTGCATTTCTTGTTTTCATGTTCTTTTTGTTAATGTTGTTTTTCACTTTTCCCCCTCACTATGCACAAGCCCGGGGTCTTCAAGAAACAGTCGCTCTACTTTGGATTGGAAGCCAGTTCCTCCTACATCTCAACCCCACCCTCCCTCTCCCCATGCGAGGATCCCACCTTCGGGTGGGATATACTTGGCTTGTTTAGTTTGGTTAGCAATAAGATTACATAAGTTATCAAGATTAAGAAAAGATAAATAAACATCTGCTTAGAGTGACCGTCACAAGAAGTTGGAAACATAGAGACCTCAATTCATATTTCTTGTCCATGACAAGTGGTAAGAACTAAGAAGCACATGTTGTGCAATACATGATGGAAGTCCACAATAACCACTCAACGGTATGCACATGTGCATACAAGCAATTTTTCCTTTACGTACATGTGGATACAAATAATTGAAGACATTTCTTGGTTTATATGCATGTGTGCATACTGGTGAAATTACTTGTATGAACATGTGCATGCCGCATACCATGCAGATGAATGGTTATTAAGCCTTCCTGAGGTTCACCGGAAAACCTCAAAAAAAATGAAAAACTGAGGAACACCCAGGTGGCCCTTCATCTGGACGGAGTGCACTTGTGCATACAAGCAAATTAAGTTGTTTATTGGTTTTTATGCACGTGTGCATGTTACAAATTACTTGTATGCACAAGTGCATACCTTCCAGATGAAGGGCTACTAGGGTGTTCCTCAACATTCCATTTTTGAGGTTTTCCCCTGAGCTTGACCCTACACACACACACACACACACACACACACTACAACACACTTAGATAAGAGCTTACGTTACCTGGTGCAATATACTGTGGGGGGGTCATCGGAGGGGAAGAAGGAGAGATTTCAGCAGTGGAACCGGATCCATTTGATGGAGGAGAGGCCCGAGGTGGTGCACCAGAAATATGAAGTCTTTCCCATATATCAGAACAGTTAGTTTTCCAAAATCCAATCTTTTCATGTTCACGGTCATACATAACAAAAGTATTGCGAACAATAATGCCTGTAGCCAACATATATCACAAACATTATTAACCAGACATACAAAGACTTTAAAAAGCAGGAAAAAAAAGATAATGAGCAACTATAATCAGTAAAGTGTGAAACACCTCCTAAAAGAGTAGTCGGATCCTTCCCGTTTTGAAAAATCCCCAGACAATATGCTCCAGTAACTCTTGAGTGCTTTAAATATCAGAAAAATGTAAAAAAATATCACAATCAGCTACAGAGCTATCTCAATCCCGATATATGTTAATGAAGAAATGATACTAAATGCTTACCCTGAACAAGTAGTTCTCGGGGGACAATGACAGCTTTTGCCCCTTCGCAAAAACCATTTCAACAGACGGGAATGTTTTCGAGAGTTGTGAAACATCACTGAAGAAACAGATCAACCGTCACCATTGTTTTCTACTCCAGAAAAAAAAACAAAAAAAAACCAACCAAACCAGCCCAGTATCCAAAAGAGTAGAGTGGTTTGGGGTAGGATGTACGTTGTACGCAGACATGACCTCTATCCAAAAGAGTAGAGTGGCTGTTTCCGTTAAGACTAGGGGTGTAAACAAGTCGAGTCGAGCTCAAAAAATTGATGGTAGGATCAGGCTCGGTTAGCTTTTTCAATGTAAGCTCGAGCTCAAATATTTTTTGAGCTATCGAGCTCAAGCTCGATGCTCGTTTATGGATTTGAACTCGCGATAGATTAACTAGTTGTCTAGTTTATAGGCTTGAGCTCGATAATTTTTATATTTTTATTGTATGATTAATAAATTATATGAGCATGTTTGGCTCGGAAGCAAGACATGCTTGAATGGCTTGGCTCGGCTTGACTCAACTCGGAAAACTGAATCGAGTTTTCCTACGACCCGAGTCAAACATTGGTGTTATAAAGCTCGGCTCGTTAAGTCAAACGAGTTCTATTGTGTTCGAGCTCGAGTAGCTCGTTAAAAGCTCAACTCATGTAAACCCCTAGTTAAGACCTCCGGTTTGTACAAAGTACGCAAAATAAAGAAATAAATCTTGTCCAAAAAATTCTACTTGTATACAATAATTAAATCTTAAAGATAGCTGGTACATATCGACAAACAAACAATACCTTCCAGCCCCCGAGAAGCAAATGTCATTATAACTCGGATCAGGACCTTTGATCTGACGAACACCATGGAGTTGTTTCATGATCTGCATGCAACACGTATATTCAATACTACCTTTTGATAAACGAGAAATTTACTACCCATCTTTTTTTCGCTTAAGTTGAGAGATTTACTACCCATCTTTTTTTTCGCTTAAATTGAGATATTAACTACCCATCTTTTTTCGCTTATATTGAGATATTTACTACCCATCTTTTTTTCGCTTAAATTGAGATATTTACCACCCATCTTTTCACTTAAATTGAGAAATTTACTACCCATCTTCTTTTCACTTAAATTGAAAATTTTACTACCCATTTTTTTCACTTAATTGAGAAATTTACTTAAATATTGAACATTAATCAGGTGTCAACTCAACATTCGAAAGCTTCGATATAGTAGAACTAACCTCAACTTAGCTTCATTGATGATAAATAACAAACATAAACATAAAGGGCTAAGAACAAAATCTTACTGCTTGCTTAAATGCCAAAAAAGCTGCTTCAGGCAAGTACGCATACGTCGTACCACTGTCTAGAACTGTTCCATGCTTTCCATCAAAAACACTCGGATTTAACGGCAAACGCTTCCCAGCAACATGTAACTCCTTCAACTCAATATTGTAATATGGGCTGTTGCCATCCCGAGACTAGAGTAAATGTGTGAGATGTACCAAATGTATTTTTGTTAGAAAAAACATTGAAGTTTTGTATCTATAAGTTCGATAGATACAAAACATACCTGCGTACAGGGTCCGAATGGGAATACACCATATCCGCGGGGGGAGAAATTCCACCAAGAACCATCGCGCCACCACCAACGTCCATTCCACCATAGCACAATGAAAAAGAATCACTTATAACACCGCCATCAACGAGTTGATCGACTATACTCAGATCACCACGGCCCAAACCCATTATCCCGTCAGCGTGCTGACTGTAGAGATCGCCTGTTTCAACATTTTCACAACCAAAAACCGCTCGTTGAGGATGGAGGTCACTTTGGTTGCCAAAAGATACAATATCTTCACCAAGAACACCGCTGCTAGAACTCATTTCAGCATATTGTCGTTCATAGACACATTGCTCCCTGTTGTTATCGCAGGTGCAATCGATATTGCATTTAACAGGCTTGTAGGTGCTCGATAACTCCGGATCAAACTTCGGATCCTAGTGAACCGATAATAACCAGTTAACCCTTATGTAATCAGAAGTTTTTATCCACAAGAGAACCATATAGAACCTTTAGAATCAACGACAACAAGTCAATAACTACTTAGTTAGCACTTAGCAGCTTAATGAGCTTAAAGGGACTTGCAGCTTATTCAATCAGCTATACATGACTGTTTGGTAGTGGCTTAATGATACAGAAAGTGGCTTATTCAATAAGCTTCTAGGGGGAGCTTTATACAGAAAGCCAAGTTTTTCCAAAGCTGCCCTTCCCAATTAAAAAACAAGCTCATTCCATCTATGAAAAAACCTTCCCAATCTATACGGATAGATTAATATAGATTAATTCACACAGACAAATTTATCTATACAAGACTTAATGGAAAACCAACCAAACTTACATTTGGCCTAGAAATCATCCTCTTCTTGGTGTCAAGTATACAACATGAAAATTATATATTAACCAATTCCTTCCATAACCCAGGGATGGACCCAAAAAAAAATTCAAAAGGGTGGCACCATTTGACCATAAGAAACAAATTTATGGATATGTTTCACATAAACCATCATTGGTTTGTTGGTTACCCATTGTTTTTCATATGTTAGGTCATGTGATCAAATCTTTTATTGCAATTCTTTTTCTTCAAAAACGTAATAGATCTTAAATCAAAAGCTAAAACTAAGAAAATGACACTAACAAGATTCAAACTTGGGCCTTAGGTGGAAGAACCAACTCTATCAAGGGAAACTTGTGTCCTCGTTGTAGTTCCAATATACATACAGTGGCACACAACAAATTGATACGGTGGCACAAGCCACCATATACTCTACATTTGGTCCGTCCATGCCATAATCCCATGTTTGAACAATGGATATATGTGTGATCAAAGCATCTAATTATGCATATCGCCAATCTATACGAAAAACCTGAAATAATGCTGGCAACATTTAGTCGATAGAAAGCTTCATACTTTGAAACCATAAAACCTAACTGTATCCAAAGCATAAACAAATGCAAGTAACAACATCACATAAACCAAATTGTAATCCCAATATAGAAACAAACAAAGTACCTGATGCTTTCCACACTGTTCACAAGTAGAACATGGAACATATGTAACAGTACTCCCCGTGTCAACAATGAGCGCAAATCTCTGCGGCGGTGAACCTATCCACAGTCTCGTAGTGTAATACCTGCAAATCACCAACACAAAAAGAAAAATCCCCAATTTCACAACACCGATCTCCAAATTCATCACAAACACAAAACTCACTAAATTCAACGTCTAATCGGACATAAATTTCCAAAATTGGGGGCGATGGAGAGCAATCACGATTTCGATTTCGCTAGGTCAGGGTTTACAGTGAACTAGATCTGAACAAAAAAACGCCTAAAATTATCAAAATTACTATAAATTACCCGTTGAGGAGGAGATCATCATGGAGAGCCATGCGAGCATTTGGCCGATGAGTGTCGGACTTCTGGAGGTGGCGCCGGGAGATCTCGTCGCCGGAGATCCGGGAGGAGTTGGTAGGGGAAGGGAAGAGGGGGAGAAACATGGTGTGGCGGTTGCTGCCGGCGTGTGGAGGGCGGAGGATGATGGCGGTGGAGTCGTGTCTGAGAGAATGGAGAAACGGCGGGTGGTGGAAGAGTAGGAGGATCGATGAGATCAGGAGAGAGGTGGCGAATCTCGGCATAATTGGAGGATGATCGGCGATGGTGGATGGATGGATGGATGGAATTGGGGGGTGAAGTGTGAGGGGTTTCTCTCTCTAGAGAGGTGGTGTGTGTTTTAGAGAGAGAAAGTGGTTGTCTGAAGGCGGAGGAGATGGCGGAGTCAGCGGCAAGCGATCGACGACGACGACGACGACTTTCTTCTCGTTTGCGTCTATCCTTTTCTTCAGTTTCAATTTTTTGAGTAAATTTACTTTTTTAGCCCTTGTGGTTTGTTGAAGAATGATGCTTTTGTCCATGTATTTTTGAAATTATGGTTTTTGTGTTCCAGTTGTTTACGGTTCCTAGTTTTTGATAAAGGTTGATACCGGCTAATATCAACCCCAACTGGTCCAGAATCGTGTGTCAATCTCGTAATGTGGGAAGCTGTACCTGACTCACTCAGCGGTTGTGGCTAACGGGACGCCTCGAAGCTCGATCCCGTGACCATTCGATTCTGGACAAACATCGTTTTTGGACAAACAGTATCTCCATCCATTACCAACTAAGCTACGCATCATTGGCAATTCCTCGTTGTTTTTGTCTTTATGATTACCGTTTTTTTTATTGAATAGGGGTTTGTTTGGCAGTTGTTGAGTGGTTTGTTGCAAGATGATTAAGTGGTTAGAATGATTAAGAGGCTCTTGCGATATAGTGCAAAACGAAATGTGATTATCTGGTAATTGTTCAAAATGAAATTAGGGCGTTAAATGGTTAACGGAGATCCAAGATACAAAGTCATTCAAAGGCTTTTAGAACCATTAAGAGACGGGTTTTTTTTTTTTTTGCTAAACAAGATTTACCTATAAGCAGTTCAGATGTTGTCTCTAGATGGAACTATTAAGAGGTGAACAAACACCCCCTAGATTAAGGTTTTTCGTCTTTGTGGTCTATAGACTATGATTTTCACCCATATGGTTTGCAATTAATTGTTATTTTCGTCCTTAGGCTAATTTCTACCTATAGGTAAAAGAGACCAAAGCAGTAAGGAATTCTAAACCACAGAGACCGAAACAACAACAAAATGTATATCATAAGAACGAAAAGGGCTGTGAATTACAAATCATAAGAACAAAAGCTGTTATTTCTAAACCATGGAGACGAAGAACCCAAATTTTAAAAAATCAGAAGAACTAAAAACATAACTTACGCCAACTTAGTAGAGGTTTTAATTATTGGGTTTTACAATTCACTAGAATTGAAATAACCATGATTTACAGGCTTTGGAGATAAAAAGTTAAAAACGTAATTTCAAAACTACAAAAGGAATAAAAGCCATAGTTTTATACAAAATTACAAACCATAGGGACTAAAAGGCATAATTTGCTTCTTCTTTTTGTTTAGAGTAAATTAGAATATAGTCATTGTTGTTTGTTAGAAATACATAAATAGTCTCTATTTTTAGAAAACTACATAAGTGGTTATGTTGTTTTGCTACAAAATAGTCCCTGGCCGTAGTTCCGTTACTCAAGAGTGTCATTAGATGAGAAACGGTTTCATCCTTTCGTCTTAAAGAAGTGTTTGTGTAAAAGTTTAAATAATTTATGTACAAGTGTGATTAGCATACCAAAAAACCAGTTTTTTTTTTCTTTGTATCTCCTCTGCTTTTTCTGGAATTCCGATCACCCGCTCGCTGTTCTCCTAAACATGGGAGGCGCCCTCATAACTTCTTCTTCTTCTTCTTCATCTTAATGACAATCACACCTTTGTGGCTGGAGAAGCATGAAGTAGAAACAACCATCAGTGAGTGAATTCAGCTGCGCTATCGTTTTTTTAGTCAAAACCGTTATCAGATGTTTCGTCGTGACTTGCGGACTCTTTTTTAGATGATAAAGTGTAGTATGGCAAGCTAAATCTTTTGAGTAGTGACAAGTAAACTAGAGGTTGACTTATAAAGATTAATTATGTAACGAGGGAAAGTATAATAATATAGATGTCAAATTAAAAATAATAAAATATTTGTTATTTGTTATTTATTTTTTGTTTTTTGTTTTTTTGATCTAATAT
>LUCG01286627.1:0-11195 GCA_001633085.1 Carthamus tinctorius
TGTGGCATTAAAAAGTGAGAGGGTTGGGAGGGTTGGGAAATATGGCTGTGTGTAGCCTAAGAGGTAAACAAATAAGCTCTTACTCAACGTTGATTCAATGGAATAACAGATAGAGTAAATCACAATTTTTGTCTCTGTGGTTTGTTAAAAATCTCGATTTTCGTCTCTATGATTTGTAAATCAATGCTACTCTCATCCTCATTATAAAAAATTATTGTTAAATTGGTCCTCCTAGTTTATAATGCTTTTACTATTTTGGTTACTTGTACTAGAATATAGAAACGCAGGTGCAGGTGACAACTAATGGCTATGCATCGAAGCCTTGCTGTTCAACAGATGAGTTTGAGCATGGGTTCTGCTGTGATCGGGTTATCAGATAGTTGATGGTGCACATCATGTTGCTACCTACTGTGAGTATGTATCATCGCACCATGCAGCTGTTCTAGGGCCTTGGTGTTGTTGGTTTAACTCTTATAAACCTCCACATTTGTGTTGTTTTGCTTCTTTGTTCTTGGTTTCGGTTCTTTCGGCCGACTGTGTTTTTCATTGTCTGGTTGTACTCGCTTGGTTGGTTGGTTTTAATAAAGTTTTGCCTCTGTCGTTCAAAAAACATATTAGTTCATAGTAGAGATGGGCATTCGGCCCGCGCCCGGGCCCGGCCCGACCAAGGCCCGGTCTTAGCCCGCCAGGCCAAGCCCGGTCCTTCTTTTGGACGATTTGAAAGCCCGGCTCGGCCCGAGCCCGGTGGCTCGGAAGGCCTGGTTCAAGGCCCGAGCCCGGCCCGGTCCCGTTCAATGGCAAAATCGTAATTTTTTCTAGTATTTTTAAACTTATTAATATTGATTTGGATGCATCTTAAACTACTATAATTATAATAAATGTATTTTTTTAGTATATTTGTTTTATATAATTTANTATCATTATTATTAGAATTATAAAATAACTGTAGTTTTATAAGTTAGAAAAAGAAGAAAAGAGAAAGAAAAAAAAATCGGTCCTTCAAGGCCCGAGCCTAAGCCCGGTCTTCAAGGACTGGGCTTTTTCCACATATAACGGGCCCAGGTGTGGAACTTAAGGCCCGGCCCGAGCCCGGTCAAACAAAGGTCCAAAAAGCCCGGTCTTTACAAGGCCCCGACCCGACCCGATTTTTGCCCACCTCTAGTTCATAGGGATAAAAATATCAACAAAAAGCAAAGCAGAAAAAAGGCAATTAGTAAACCATGCCAAAATAATCGAAATTTTTAACCACGGGGACTAAATTCGTAATTTACTACAAAAGAAAACAAATGAGATTACACGTGGTGAGTGTTGATTGGGACAGTTGCGATACCTTACCAACCAGGTAACAACTACATTAATAAATGCAAACAAGTGTGTAAAAGAAGGCCGCCAGCCAATTTTATTTTGCTTTACTTATTTCCATTTAACAAATTTTCTTTTCACTATATGACGACTTTATGTATAAGGCGTGTAGCTCACTTGGTTAAGGAGTTCGATGATTTGCTCAATATGCTAGTGGTTACGGGTTCGAATCCTTCGGGATACGATCTCAGGGCCCCCCGTGCAATCGCCTTGCCGCTGAGCGAGTCTGATACGCCCCTCACAATGGAATGGGCCGGTTAGTGCGTCCGGGAAACACACGTTTTTGCTCAATATAACGACGTTATATTTATCTTTTTAAACAATCATAAAATCAAAATAATCTATTTCTAATATTTAGAAAAAATAATCAAACAATTTTATTTTTTAACATAACATCGATGACAATTATTGGCCCATGGTTGCCTGCCTATTAAGACCGAGTCAACTCGGTTGAGTCAAGAAATGAGTTTTTGGTAATGAGTTGTGTAACCCGTTTAGTTATGGCTTAATGAAATCGACAGCAACTTATTTGCTTAGTTCGATCAAAAGATGCTTAATGCATTCAGCCATCCTTTTTTTTCCTTTCATACCCTTATGAAAATCGAGTTTGTTTTTATTTAAAAAAAAATACCCTTAAATTAGAAAACCAAAATACAATTTATCAACACACCGAGCCTAGATATGATTCACGAAAAAAACGGATCGTCAAAGAGTGGCAGAGTGGCCATGCAGCCGTAAACTGTCACAAACGATCGGCAAGGTACCTACAAAGCAAACCGATCGGGGCTTCTAGGAATTCCCTCGGGCAAGATAAATAGATAATCAGATGTGATCCATGCAAAGCTCAAATTTACCGTTTCACCCTCGCAGCCCGGTTATTGTAGCTCTTGGAAAGTTTCTTTGCCCATTGAAAGCAAGAACAACACCCATAAAAATAATAAAATTAACAGAAGTTGTAGATTATCTATGAACATCCAACAATCCCACATTAGAATACTAAAATAAATACAGATCTTAAGTTCTTGGTTTCTGATTCAAGAACTCACAAATCTCAAAAGACCCACAAATTACCAAATTGACCATAAAAAGGGGCACATTACTCAACTATTGTGGCCATTGGGTGATTGTTTTAGAAACAATATTTCACCAACTTGAAAGGAGAAAAAGGGGGAAATTACCTCCAGACTACACAGAAGATCCAAATAGGTTTAGCATCAAATTCTTCATACAACCTGTGATTTATGAAAAACAATTTAGCAAAGCTCAAATCTTAGTTAAGATATGTAAGCTATTTAGATCTAAGAAACATAAAGTTTTACCTTTGTAGGCTCTAAACTTTACCTTCCATAAAAAGGAACTTTTTTTCTTCTTCTTTTCTCGTGGTCGTTGTCGTCGATTCGGATGATCCGTGGTTCATTCATGGAGATCTGCTACGGTTCCACCAACCTTCATTCCGAATTTAGAAATCAAAATCGCAATCGAAATCGATAAGATGACAATGGAGATCTGAAGTATGAACAATTCAGTAACGGAAATTACCTCTATTTTTGATTAGATACCACTCTTGTTTCTCTGAGAACGAAATCATTTAAGTTACCGATCTCTTCTTGGCACAATTTCACGAAAACAGCGACCTCCTCCTTCTCCGTGGCCATGCCACCATGAACAATCACAGACGATCGGCAAGGTACCGACAAAGCGAATCAATCGGCTTCTGGGATTTCGCGTCTCCAGCTCCCCGTCGCTTTATTTTGATTCGGGCAAGATAATCAGCTGCGATCCACGCGAAGCTCAAATTTACTGTCTCGCCCTCGCGGCCGGGTTCTTGAAGTGCCAGTGATTTCTTTACCCAAATCGGATGGTACGTGACCTGGTACCAAGCCGACGCCTTTCGCTCGTATCGCTCATTTCTTACATCTTCCGGGATCTCGTCAAAATCAGGGCCTAAATAGTCAAACACCTTCCGGAACTCCTTCCTCAACGCGCTGTATGCATGCTTGATCCGTTCTTTAAGTTCCCCTTGCTTCTTGCTAGCGTGTTTAGGCATCGACCAAATATGACCGGTGACAATCTCCTCTTCTCGGGACACCTTATACTGCCCGAGAAGCCCATTAAGTTGTCGATCGTACGATAATTTGCATCCCCAAGCCTCGTTTACAAAGCTAGCAGCCTCGGGAACCTCGAGGTCGTTGTCATACGGTATCTGGGACGGGAGGATTAGAAGTTCGGAAGACGGAGTGACATCGGTGGCCCGACAATCTTTGACGTGGCGGTAAAGTTTCCCAAGAATTTTTTCAGATTTGTAGCTTTGGAAACTTTCTTTGCCCATGAAATCAGGGTAGAGCTTCGGTCTAAGCGCCTGTGGCATGTTAACGATCTTGCCGGTTTTCGGGAAATCGACGGCAGTTGCAGCTAGTTCCGCCAGTTTGATGCAATTGTCGTCTAAGGCTCCATCATCGCTCATATCGGCATGGACAACGTGTGCGTTGCAGATCGTTCCGAGACTGTCGTTCACCATGTTCTTGGTGAAAAAATCGATTATGTCCTGTTCGGGATAAAAAGGAACAAACAATATACATTTAGATTCTTGAAAGATTGAAACCAGATCAAACCAAACAAACCCAGTATATATAAGTATTGGATCGAGATATATAAGAAAGTTACCGAGTGTTTAACGTCACGTGGTAAAAGTTTGGCTTCCGCAGCAGTGTATTCCATGGGCGGCCAGCTCCTTTTACTGGGCGGTATGAGATTTTCATCCCATGTGACGAAATAGAGATCGCCATCAAGATCACTTCCAGAAGCTTCATCAGTGTGCGGCCGGTCTCCTTTCTGCGGAAAAATCAAGCAATCGAACAGATGTTCGAGACCGGGAACATCTACAGCCTCCAAAACTCGAACGTCACCGGGATGAAGACACGGGTTCTTCGCAATGACCACGGTACCCTTGATCACCGTCAAATTCCGCTTCGTTTCGGAAAATCTCGACCCGTGTTTCACGAAGCAGTTCTCGACCGAAGGGTTTGAAACCTGAATAAAGCACTGGCCTTGTTCAAGAACAGCCAGTTCATCCAAACAGCCCATCAACCACCTTCCTTCGGACACAAAGATTCGAGATTTTTCCCGTAAATCTTCGAGCTGAGCAACACGGATGCTACTCAACATGCCGCGGAGGTGTGGTTCGGTTGTCGGGTTGAACCCGGCAGCCAACATTATCGATGCTGTGGTCCCGCTTTCGGCACACGATGACGTGAGCACGTCAAACGCGATATCGGTGTCCTCGAGCATCTGGTTCAGATTCCTCACCATTTTCGTCTGCATCTTCCAAAAGATATCGTCACCAACGTTCAAAGCGGAGAGCAATGTGATTATCTGACGATTCAAGAAACCGGGCTGTAACCGTGTCCAAGAACAGATTTCGAGAACCGTATGCTCGGAGTCGAACTTATTCATACTCGGCCTTAACGAAAGCTTGATATTGTCGCCTTTTTTGTCTGGCCACCACACGATGACTCCCTTACAGCCGGCGTATCTGATCTGATACGCACACGGCTGATTGTCTTTTAACTGCAACTTCTCGGCTACTTCGAGTGCAAGTTCGGGTGACATTTTCCCGATCCCATCCGAGAAGTTGTAGGTGTTCCTCTTTATGTCTTTGAGTTCGAAATCGACCTCGTCCCTCGGGACCTCGACAGTGGCATATGTTGATGAGAAGCACTGACCCATTCTGGCAGCACATTTCGCTACATTTCGGTCGCTGAATCTCCCCATCCATGCCGTTATATCTCTACACGTGATCTTCTCATTTTCAGCAAAAAACCACGCCGATCGGTCCCTCAATTGGTTCGCCGAAAAAGCCAAGAAACGGTATCGACGGCCGCATAAATAAAACCCCTCGGTCAGAATGTTCTTCACCCTTCTAAACATTGTTGTTTTCTGAGCGATGGAGCCTTTCACGATGGGAGCCGGGTAAAAGTTGAGAACATGGTTGTTTAAAGTTCTCATGCCTTCATCCATGAACGTAACCCGTAAAAACCTATCAGAAACTTTCCAATAATGCCGAAGAACCCGGTTCGATAGTTCGACTTCCGGGGGTAGACAATACGCTTTGCTTGGCGTGATGACCAATCTCCGGACTTCGGTTATGTCTTTTTGGTCAATTTGTTTCTCGATAAGTTTTGGATTATTCAGCAGCCATTCTTGAACGATTTTCAGCCGAGTAAACGCGTCATAAAGAGGGCGACGATACGAGCATATATGCTTTAGGGAAGCCACGTTAACCTCCTCCGATTGATCTCTCAACAGATCAAAAACTCGCTCCGTGAATTGGTGCTGGTTGATGATGCCTTTGTGCAAAACCGCGTTAACCAAGAACAAGACTTTGAATGATATATCTTGTTCGTATTGAATACAAAAAAAGGGATCTCGTACGGGAGTCTCGAGTTCTGGCTCGTTTCGTACCTTAAGCGTTTTTCTAAATTGATCAAGCGGTACCCTTTGTTCTCTAAGGAACGCTAAAGCCTTTCTCGCCTTTGGCACATCTCGAATCCGGATCAACACGCGATAGGTATGGCATCTTCCGATAGCCCCGGTAGGCGTGAAATCGGTGGTCCGGATCCATGGATCATCGTCATCCAACATTTCCGATGGATGTGTGACAGCGATATCGTCATCGGCAGTTCTATAGGAAATGAGAGGAGCCGATACCAACTGAATAATCCAAACCATATGCGCCCGTGAGTTATCCATATATTCTTTAATCTCGTTAACTTCCCTCGCCAAAAACTCGACCTTATAGTTGCATTTTATCACCGCGTGACTCCTCGTCCCCTTGAACGAAAAGGCAGTATCTTTCGTGAAAAGAAACTTGCACGTATAGTCGAACGGGTCAACAAGAAAGTCAACCCCAGAATCCGGCCCTCTCCAGCCGACAATAAAACTATCCTGGCTCGCAAACATACCAATCTCGAGAACCACGTTCGATAGCTTAAAGGGCTCTTTCTTCCTTCTACGTTGGTTCATTCTGTACGGATTCTCCGGCCCCAAACTAACTCTTAATAAATTATTCAGAAACACGAGTTCGCCTTTTCCTTCGGCTTCTAAAACCGAGTTGACCGAATCGGGGTCCACAAAATGCACAAACGCGTGGGGCTCAACCTTCTCGTAATCATTGACCTTCTGTATCTTCTCGAGGTCGACATCGAATTCAGGATACGTGTCGGGAGGAGTTGAAGAAGCTTTCACCCGACACCTCCAAACCAAGCCAGCAGCTTCTTCTAAGTAGTCCAGAAGCATCTTGGCCTTCACTTGTTCACAAAAACCGCCTATGCTGACCTGCGTGATCTCCATATCCTTATCGCTTCTCTCTGCTTCCATCTTTCCGTTAAGTTATTCGAAAAGTTTTTAACGTTTATAAGAAGTAAGAACCGCCTTCTTCGTACGATCAAACTGCAATTCACACCAAACCAGAAACTGTCAATTCAACTGCAGTATCTAAACATATAAGAGTAAGACCTCCCAAATCAAACTCATAAGTTCTACCCTAAGCCAAACCTGTTGGAGCTTCTTAAGCATAATTATACTAATATCTAAATGCATAAAGAGTAAAGAAAAAAAAAAGGTTAAAAAAGACAATCAGCCAACATCAAAAAAACCTTTTTAACATTGCAAACCATCACACAGTAATGATATAGAGAGAAAGATTTCTACTCAACTAAACATAGATAATACAATGCAAATAGTGTCTCCTTGCTTATAAAGCACCCATTGGAAACCAAGATCCATGTTCAATTGTTCAACAATATAGGCAAGATGAATTAGATACTGCAAATATCATCAACTTCCAATGAAATCCAGAACCAATTTGGAGAATAACACTGGATTTTCCACCCACACACAAATTTTGCCCAAAAATGTTAGATAATATAAAAGCAAAAACCAGTAGACATTTCAGTATCCAATGATGTTACATAAAATCAACATCAACAAAGCAAATACATCAAATCCAAGAACAATTAACAAGAAGCAGAGGAAACAACAGTGATTTTAGAGAAAGGCAAAAACAAATTACCAAAAAAAAAATGTACCTTTAAAAACCCTCACACCGTCGATTTCGATAAGCAGCGTTAAGAAGCAACCTAAACCACCGGAAATCGTAGCAGAAACAAAAGTAGAAGAATCGATTTCGATTAAGAAGAAGATCGTAGAAAGATGAAATAGAGATGGAGAAGACAAAGTGAGCGAGAATAGGGAGGGAATGAATGCAGGGTTTGGAGTTTGGAGAATTTAGAGCATCTCAATAAATGAATTCTTTAAAATGAGACCCAAATCTAAAACTTTTATATACCAATGCAAAGAGGGTTCAAATGAGAACGACATTAATTTAAGAGAATTCTCGATTTAAAAGAATACGAGAATGAATCTTAGCCACACATCTTTGGTTACGGTTGACGTGATCACGGAGGATTAACGCGATTCATGGGAGGGTAGAGATTATTAAAGAAGGACCACAATCAAAGCCGTTTTTATTGACCGGATGAGTAGTTGAAAATCATTCTTGTATTCTCTGAAATAGTTATCATTCTCGTATGATCACATTTTTCAATGCAAATATGCAAGATACATATATTTAAAAGAGAATTATAAATGAACTTTTTATTAAGGACTCAAGGGATTCATATAACAACTTTTTATTAAAAATTCTTATTCACGAAATATAATAAAAAGTTATTTTCTCTTTTGTGATAATTAGTTTTGAAGAGCTCTTTAAATGGGAAGATTTCTCCGCTCCTTCATGTTTTCTTCGTTTAGGAGAAAGTTTTAAAGAAAACCGTTAGATTTTAAATTTGTTTAAAATCCTTATTTTATTCATTTTAGAAAAGTTGTTGAAGATGCTCTTAAAATTATATATTTTTCAGGAAAAAGAAAATTAAAATGGATAAAGGTTAAGTTTAGAGATTTATTTAAAAACAATTATTTGTGAGATAAATGATCTTTTATTTATTGTGTTGATGAAATTGTTTGAATCAAATGTTTAATAGAATATTATTTTTTGTATAAAAATTTAGTTTAAAAGTTTCCTATTGATGGTAATATATTAGAAAAATATTTCTTTTTATTATAACCATTTAGATAGAGTTTTCCAAATTTTAAAGAATTTTATATTTATTTTTTATACTTTTTTGTATTTTAAATAAAAGTTCTAAATTTATATTGGAAAAAAACATATCCAATATACACAAGATCTCCATTTCCTTCTATTTGAATATTTTGTTACATGTATTTAAAATCTGTAAATTGGAATAAATTATTGGATATTAACGTAAATTCTTTTAGAGATTTTAAACTTTTAATTATTAATTTTAAAAAAAAAAACTTAAAGAATCTATATAAAATACTTTTATAAGAACCGTTTTTATGGGTCTCGTTTTTTTCATCATTTTAAAATAATTGTAAAAATCTATCAAATAAATAAAATAGCATTTCACACAATCCAATATAAACATCAAGATTTTATAGGGTAATTTAAATTGTGTTGAGTTTTTATAAAAAGTATTTTTAATAGTTTTTTAATAACTTGTATTGTTTGGTTACAAGAACCTCTCTCTCATTTGAGAAAAAAAATGCTCTAAAAGCATTTTTTCCAAAATTTCAAGAAGCTTTTATCATTACTTAAATTAAAAAATTCAACAAAAATTTGTATTCCAAATAACAAGTTGTGTCAAAACTTATAACACTTATTATAGGATTACTAAAAATATTAAACCTCTTTTTTAAACTTTCTAATTTCAAATGACCATTAAATTTTTTTATCTATATTAACCTGAAATTATTATTTATCAGATGTTTCAATCAAATACTAACTTAAAAGCTTGTCCTATACTTTCAAATAATGTTATACATCAAAATATATCGATATGTGTCAAATGTTAACAGCTTAAATGTTTTTAACTGTATAAGGTTATCGACTACCAAAATGACATAATAAAAATATCTTGCTTAATAAGCGTTAAGTAGGTAAGATTACCAATTATTGTCATACTCCCCCGATATCTAGTTAGCACTCAGTACGTGACCCTTTAATGTAGTTATTACAACTTCACCAAACATTCTTTCGAAAACCAATGACTATTTAACAACACACCTTTCAAAACCAATCATAACTTGACAAAACATCTCCTACGAAACCACTGTATCTCTCTAAAACCACTCTTGTTTTCGATAATCGGTAATTATTTCCTCATCCCCTTGCAAGTGGCTTTTAGATTTTTTTATACAAATGTTAACCAGTTTTGTATTTTTTACAAGTATAGAGATGGAAGATGGTCCTACAATTTCTTAATAAAACCCTAAACTTCCATGTATTTGAGGCTAAAGAAACACATTAATAGATTCTTACTTAATTGGATGACAAGTTATAAATACGTGACCATAAATAGATTGTATATTAAGATGCGTGTGGGAGTGCAGGATAGGATTCGACATAACATAGTTGTTTAAAATCAACTAGATTGATGGTTTTTAGTAGGTCGGTCATCGATAGACAACAACCTATTTTGCATGTATGTCCAAATCGACAAAGTTAGACAAGAGGTGTGTAGGTTTCTTATTTTGGTTACGTTTGCTCACACTTCCTAGTTGCATCTTAAGGGGTATTTGTTTACCTCTTTATAGTTCCATTAAGAGACAACCTCTTGATCGTTGATAGGTATATCTTATTTGGCGCGCGCACACACACACACACACACAAAAAACAAGTCAACCTCTTAATGATTCCAAGATCCTATGAATAGTTTGTATATTGGGTCTCTCTTAACCATTAAGCTCGTTGATAAGAGCAATGTGATTCAATAAGAAGGAGATATAAATGAAATACAAACATCGGCTTCTCCTTTGTAGACAGTAGACATACACTATTATATTATAATCAACTATCGTCGAATCATGTAGTCATTGGGTTCGTCTTCTTCATACTTCTTATTTCTACGATTGCTTATTGACTTCACGATTGCTAAATATACGTCTTCATCGAATTCGTTGACCATTCGTTGTTCTGCATCAATCATGGCCGTTGATACGTCGATTTACTTAGCAACTTCTACGGCAAGCGATTCTTTCCATATCTCATTCATCTCCACGTTCTGTTGCATCGGTGGTATCGAAAAAGCGTTTGCGGTCGAGCTTCCGCCTCGAATCTCCTGGAGAACGTTAAGCGCTGAAAGAGTCAGCTTCATGTAAGTGTTCTCCATGTGCTTAATGTCAACGAGCTCTTCAGGAACCGTAGGAGAAGAGATCTCTTTCGGTTCAGCCGATGATTCTGGAATTTTTTCTCCATCTCCTTGTCTCGTGGTTGTTGTCGATTCAGACGTCCGTGGTTCGTTCATGGAGAAGTTTTGTTCAAGCATCGTGTCGCATTTCTTCACGAGATAGTTTAATACATCGGTTTCGTAAAAAGGCTCCTTCAGAACTTTCTGGATGAAAGGCAATCGAAGCAAAGCTCCACTTAGTTTGTCGTGTTTCTTCAGTATCTTCACCAATCCTGCAAAATTGCACCGTTTTAGGACGTGTTAGGCAAAAATAAGCTAGCTTAGTACATGGTTGGATAAACCATAAGCTAGCTTATTGAAACGCTAGTTGAAATAGTGATTGGGGAGCTTTTTCTAGCTTTTTCCAATTATACCCTTATTAATATTAATTATTATACCTAATATACCATTTTTGATCATTTTACATACTTATAAGCTAGTTTTTGCCCAACATAAGGCCATCCACGGCCATGGCTGTAGAAGGCCGGTACCGATTCGGTACCGGTGGTAACACCAACGAGGCAAAAC
>LUCG01286665.1:0-15679 GCA_001633085.1 Carthamus tinctorius
CGCCAGCCCGCCAACTACCAACCCGCCCAACCTACGCTGTTGATACGCACGACCCTCTGTGGCTAAAAATCAAATCAAACATACCTTAAAGTCTAAAAAATGATTATTTGATGTTAATGTATTAAAGTAGATTTTATTATGTTGGGATGTCAATAGCCTCCTCTTATATAAAATATGATTTTTAAATTCCTAAAGTATTTGTTCTCATACAGGTTAGAGTGAACTAGGAGTTCTCTATCAAATGTAAGTATTTAACCTCAGTCATTTGGCCTTTATACATAGAATCTCATGTCTTAAAATCATACTTTTTATTCTTATTTACCTTTACATGAATACATATCATTAACAAAAGTATAAACTTAAATATAAATATCTCTAAAATGAATAAGAATCTTATTCATCTTAATTTTATTTATTAGATAGAGATAGACTTGTGATTCTTTATCCCAATCAAACACCCTTCACAAGGGGAATAATGCATGTGGTGAAGTAGGTCCCACAACATTTCCCCTTACACCATTTGTTCATTGTCTCTTCATATCCTCTCCCAATTCCCTCCAACAAATTTCCACACTCTTTCAATCTCTTCATAATCATAATCACATTCAAAATAAACCCTCCTTTCAATACCATCAAAATGCCCTCCACATAGTTTCTTCACACACAAAAAACTGTGTTCAGTATCATCATCTTCATGGGTACTTTTCTCCAACTTTCCATCTTTACATTCATCATCTCACTGGTAGTCACCATTAATGCTGACCAATCTCTCAACCTCAATGATGAAGTTTTAGGTCTCATAGTTTTCAAATCTTATCTAACTGACCCATCTTCTCAACTATCCTCATGGAACCAAGATGATGACACCCCATGTTCTTGGAGGTTCATAACATGCGATCCGGTCACCCGAAGGGTCACCGGACTCTCTCTCGACGGATTAAATCTCTCCGGAAAGATCGGCCGAGGCCTCGAGAAGTTGCAGAGTCTCAAGGTACTATCGCTTGCCCGTAACAACTTAACCGGAAGCCTTAACCCCGAGCTTTCGCTCCTCGCCAACCTTGAACGCCTTAATCTAAGCCGAAACGGGTTTTCGGATCGAATCCCGGGTTCTTTGATGAACTCCGGAAGCATACGGTTTCTAGATTTGTCGGAAAACTTGTTATCGGGACCGGTTCCGGAGGAGTTCTTCACCAAGTGTTTGTCTCTTAGAATGCTTTCCTTATCTAGAAATAATCTAGAAGGTCCCATTCCTAGCTCACTTCTAAAATGCAAATCTTTAAATCATTTGAATCTTTCCAACAATCGGTTTTCGGGTAATCCGATCGATATGGGCCTTTGGTCGTTGACCCGTATCCGAACAATGGATCTTTCTCGCAATTCGTTCTCGGGGTCCCTACCTAAAGGTGTATTTGCTTTACATGATTTGAAAGAGCTTTCTTTAGAAGGAAATCACTTCAGTGGAGCTTTGCCTTCAGACATTGGCTTATGCCCACATCTGAATAAGCTAGATTTAAGCAATAATCTCTTCACAGACTCAATTCCACAATTCCAAGGCCTTTCTTCTCTAAACTATCTGAATCTAGCGAACAATGAGTTAACCGGTGAATTCCCTCGATGGATCGGAAGCTTGACGAGCCTCCAATACTTGGATTTTTCCGGAAACGGTTTGACCGGAATCCTACCGGAATCGATGGGTGACTTAAGATCATTGAGTTACGTAAGTCTTTCCGGTAACGGATTAACCGGGAGCATTCCGTTGTCGTTAGTTTCATCCAGCAAACTATCGGTGATTCGGTTAAGAGGGAATAAGTTCAATGGTAGCATTCCGGATGGTTTGTTCGAACTGGGGTTGGACCAGATCGACTTTTCTAGAAACGAACTCACGGGTTCTATTCCTCCGGGTTCGAGTAAGCTTTACGAGAATCTTCAGTTACTAGATCTATCTGCAAACCGGCTGACCGGAGATATTCCGGCTGAAATAGGACTTAACTCTAAGTTAAGGTACTTGAACCTGTCATGGAATAACTTTGAGACCAAAATGCCCCCAGAGCTGGGGTACTTCCAGAATCTAACGGTGTTAGATCTCCGCAATGGCGCTTTTCACGGGCCTATTCCAGGAGATCTTTGCGATTCCGGCAGCCTTGGAATCCTTCAGCTTGATGGAAACTCTTTCACGGGATCGATACCTGATGAGATTGGAAACTGTTCGTCCCTCTACTTGCTGTAAGTTTTTGTAGCGGTTTAACCTTCATTATACAACAAAATTCGTTTTATAGACGTAAGATATGTCTAAATGTCAAAATATACCGTTTTATAGGACTTATGTGATGGTAAAATTTTACAATAATTTGATATGCCGTTTTTTAGCATTCTAACAAACTTTTTAGGACATTTTGTAAAATAAAATATCTTTTTGTCTTTTTATATATGAGGTTACCCGGAATACGTCTTATCAAAACAAGTGTTTTGAAAAAGATGTGTTCACATAATACTCTTCATAAACGTTCATATAAAAGAACTATGACGACGTTTTGTTTCAAAAATGCTCTAAAAAACTTGTTAAGACATTCAAATTCGTTCTACAAACGCTATTGTAACACTTTCCATCGATCACATATTGTTTCTATCTTTAAACCTAAGTCTTATTCCTACGTAGAGGGAGGTTCAAGGGAAAACCTCAAAATAAAAATGAAAAACTAAAAAACACTCCGGCAACCGTTCATCTAGACGGTATGCACATGAACGTATGTGTTACTTAAGTCGCTTTTTGGCTTTATGTACATGTACATGCTAAAAATTATCTATATGCACATGTGTATAATGTCAAAATTAACGGTTACCATAATTTTTGGTATTTTGCAGTTTCCCTCTGAACCTACCCTATTTGAGTAACTTATCTTCTTGTAGCGCTCTTGAAACTATGATTTTCTTTTAAATCTTAAAGGGGCAATAGTGTAATTTCACTTTTGATAATATATACATACATATGCAGGAGTATGTCTCACAACAACTTGAGTGGCTCCATTCCAAGATCAATTTCACAACTGAAAAGGCTCAAGATTCTGAAGCTAGAATACAACCAACTGACCGGTGAGATACCGCCGGAGCTCGGCGGGCTCGAAAACCTCCTCTCCGTAAACATATCCTACAACCGGCTACAAGGCCGACTTCCAACCGGCGGCATTTTTCCAAGCTTACAGCAAAGCTCCTTGGAGGGCAATTTAGGCATTTGCTCACCATTGTTGCAAGGCCCATGTAAGATGAACGTCCCAAAGCCTCTAGTTCTCAATCCATTCGCATACGGGAACGAAAACGGAAGACACGGAGGAGGACGAGACGGAGGAGGAGGAGGAGGAGGAGAAAGTGACGAATCTTCTAGAAGCTTACGGCACCACCGATTTCTGAGCGTCTCGGTCATCATCGCGATATTAGCGGCCGTCGTGATCTCCATTGGAGTGTTGGTCATAAGCTTGCTCAACATTTCCGCTAGGAGGCGCATGGCGTTTGTCGAAAATGCCATCGAGAGCTGCTCGAGCTCTTCTCGATCGGGACCCGGTTTGTCGATGGGGCGGCTTGTTTGGTTCGATTCGAAAACTGGCTCCGATTGGGTCGTGAATCCGGAATCTTTTCTGAAGAAGGCGGCCGAGATCGGTGGAGGGGTTTTTGGAACCGTCTACAAGGCTTCGTTAGGAGAAGAAGATGTTGGCGATAGTATTCTAGCGATCAAGAACCTCGTGGTCTCGAACATCATCCAGTATCCCGAAGATTTCGATCGAGAGGTTCGAGTTCTCGGAAAAGTCCGACACCCGAATCTAGTATCGCTAAAAGGGTATTACTGGACACCGAAATTGCAGCTTCTGGTGACGGATTTCGTGCCAAACGGTAGTTTACAGACCAAACTTCATGACCGACCGCCTTCGAGTCCACCGCTTTCGTGGCCCAATCGATTCAAGATCCTTCTAGGAACCGCAAAAGGACTCGCCCATTTACACCATTCTTTCCGTCCACCGATTGTGCACTACAACATCAAGCCGAACAACATCCTTCTTGACGAGAATCTGAACGCGAAGATCTCGGACTTCGGGCTGACCCGGCTAGTCTCGAAGCTCGACAAGCACGTGATGAGCAACCGGTTCCAGAGCGCGTTAGGATACGTGGCCCCGGAGCTCGCGTGCCAGAGCCTACGGGTGAACGAGAAGTGCGACGTTTACGGGTTCGGGGTTTTGATCCTCGAGATTGTGACGGGAAGGCGGCCGATCGAGTATGGTGAAGATAATGTGTTGATATTGAATGAGCAAGTGAAGGTTATGCTGGAAGAAGGGAATGTGTTGCAGTGTGTTGATGGAAGTATGGGGGGAGAGTATCCAGAAGAAGAAGTTTTGCCTGTTTTAAAGCTGGCATTGGTGTGCACTTCTCAGATACCTTCAAGCAGACCATCAATGGCTGAAGTTGTTCAGATATTGCAAGTGATTAAGACACCAATTCCTCAACCATTTTAGTTGATTAGGTTTGTCTAAATTATGTTGGTATTGTTTCTTTTCTTGTATAACTTAATTCATGATGCTTTGTGCTGGATGATTACCAATCTTTTAATTACTTCATCCATTTGTTTACAAAAGCACAGGAGGATGCATGACAACAAAATATTAATTATGCTTTATTGAGGGAAAAGATGTTCCAAAATCTTCTTATAAATTGTTTTATATTAAACAATTCAATTCATTTGTTACACTAGTAGGATTATAAGGTTTATTTATACATTTTAACTTTTTTAACATAAAATAGAACTATTAGCTTTTTTAGGAGACATGTTTTAGATTTATAAACACTTCTTTCTATAGAACACTTGGGGGTTGTTTACTAACAACTTAGGAGTTGTTCGGTTGTGCCTTAATGGGTTGTATAGTCTGTATGGCTTGTTCCCATACATAGCCGTTCGGTTGTGGCTTATTCGCTTAGCCATATGTAGCTGTACGTTCAGTTGTGGCTTATTCAGTCAGCCAGTGACTTAATCGATCAGCTGGAAAAACATACTCCTTTAGGGTCAGCCATACACAAGTATTTCTTCACGGTTTAACCGTTAAGCCAAAATGGCTTTTATGGAGTAAGCCTCTATTTTCCAAATAATATCACATAGAATGATACAAAGATGAGTAAGATACTTAGACTTCCAAATTATTTTAAAATATAATTTATAAGGCAATGTGGAAAATATGTCTAAAAAGTGGCCATAAATATAAATAGATGGAAGAAAGAGAGTCGTAGAATAAAAGCAAATAGTACCACAAAACCAATCGAAAATCGACCAATTTCTCCACAAAAATAGGCTCAATGTTCCTAATAACATTTTCACAGGATGCTTCTCCGTTCCCCTCATGCCACCCCCAAAATTCAAACCCTAAGTTTCAATCAAAAACAGAACAAACACCATTGTTCCCATGGGGGGTTGCATGTCCATTACCAACAAAAAAGCACTCAAGAAGGCCAAGAACAACGTCAAACCCATACCCTCACCGCCCGACGATCTCGAAACCGCAAAACTTCATCTCGTCACAAAATCCGGCAGGCCCGCCAACGTGCTCTGGGAGTCGTCCGGCCCCGAGATCTACCAACGATATCGGTTCGGGACGGAGCTCGGGAGAGGCGAGTTCGGGGTGACGTACGCGTGTCAAGACAAGGAGAGCGGGGAGAACGTGGCATGCAAGAAGATATCCAAGAGCAGGTTGCGGACGGAGGTCGATGTCGAAGATGTTAGAAGGGAGGTCGATATCATGCGACATTTGCCGTCGCACCCGAATATCGTTAAGTATAAAGACGTGTTTGAGGACAAAGAGGCGATTTATTTGGTGATGGAACTTTGCGAGGGTGGCGAGTTATTTGATAGGATCGTTGCAAAAGGTCATTACACCGAACGGGCTGCTGCTCTCGTTACCAAAACCATCGTTGAAGTCGTTCAGGTTATCGCTCACATTTTCCTTGTTATTTCTTAGTTTTACATAAATATTCGAAAACCTAGGACCTTATTCATGATGAATAACCCTAAAATATACCATTCATGAATATTATTCATCACGTATTTTATTATTCATGATATTCATCATGAATATTTCATTAACAGTCAGTTCTCAAGATATCTATACAACTTGATGCAATAGTTGCAACAAAAATCTTGTTTTTTAGATCTAGTTTATGCATGGATGTGTAGGTATGCCATAAACATGGGGTAATACATCGGGATTTGAAGCCGGAAAACTTCCTATACGAAGGGCGAGACGAGAATGCTTCCTTAAAAGCGATTGATTTTGGCCTTTCTATCTTTTTTGAACCAGGTATGTTTTTTAAAAAACAAATTCGATTGGTTTGTTATAAATCAGTAGTATTTATTTCTGTACGGCGGTAGAGCAACGTTTCAGGGAAATAGTGGGAAGCCCGTATTACATGGCCCCAGAAGTTCTTAGACGGGATTATGGAGCAGAAGTTGATGTTTGGAGCGCTGGTGTCATTCTATACATATTGTTATGTGGAGTTCCTCCTTTTTGGGCAGGTAAAAACCATTTTTCCAATAAATAAATAAAAAGAAATGGATGGTTTTTGTTGATTATGAAAGTAGAGGGGTATATTTGCACTATTCCTTATATATGGAGGGGTTGGATCAGAAACTGAAGAAGGAATTGCACAGGCGATTGTTACGGGTGACGTAAATTACCGAAGAGACCCTTGGCCTCGTGTCTCCCAAGATGCCAAAAGTCTCGTGAAGGCCATGCTAGAACCCATTCCACAAAAACGCCTCACGGTTCAACAAGTCCTTGGTAATCCTATATATCTCATTTTCTTATAAATAAATATATAATCACAAAAATAATCATAATCGAAGTTGACCCATCACAAAGTTAACAAAGTTTTTGCAAATGAACACAAAATAATTGTCTGTTTTAACCACAATGGTTGTGAGGTACTGGTTGAGGCCCTAAGGGATGTAATGGAATATATTATATCTGTCCAGAGTATGAATCCAGCCATACGCAACAATTGTGGTCACTGGGTTATCAGGGCTGATGTCTTACGGCCATAAATTACCATGATTAGTCTAGGCATAGCTTTGGATGCCTTTCCAAAAAAAATGTATTTTACAAAAAGTAAGGGACAAAACCTTTTTGTTTTTTTAACAAAAAACAGGTTTTTGCTCATGATTTATGCAAAAGATGTGCTTGTTTCATGTTAATTTGGAAAGAGTTGGTAAATTTGTAATGGGTCTAGCTCCAATTTTGACTATTCTTGTTGCAATCTTTGGTAAGGATAGTTTTTTCTTTTTAACCTTATACTCGTATGGCAACAGAAAGCCGGTGGATACAAAATGCCCATAATGCCCCTGACATTCCTTTGGGAGACCAAGTTCGAGCAGGAATCCAACAGTTCTCTCTAATGAACAAGTTCAAAAAGAAAGTCATCAGTGTAAGTACTTTCGTCATCTTGACCTTGGGTTAATCGGATACTCGAAATACTTGAGATTTTACTTGGTGGGTTTTTATCGATAAAATCAGTTGGTAGCAGAAAACTTGCCCGATGAACAGATGAATGGGTTAAAAAAGATGTTCAACGACATGGACAAAGACAAGAATGGTTCTCTCACTTTCCAAGAGCTCAAAGACGGTCTAAGCTCGATCAAGGATCAACCCGTCGACGATCCCGATATTAAAATGTTCATGGAAGCCGTAAGTACATACACATATTCATTCATATATACTCTCTCTGTTCCAAAATAAGCGTCAAACATTCGAAAAACACAGTTGTAAAAGTATGTAATTATTATACTTTTTAGCTGGCTGTTTGGTGGTTGCTGAATGGTTTGGTGCTGGATGATTAAGTGGTCAGAATGATTAAAAGGCTCTTATGATATGGTGCAAAATGAAATATGGTGGTTTGGTAATTGTTGAGCATGAAATCAGGACTCTGAATGGTTAAGAGACATCCAGGATACTAAATCATTCAGAGGGTTTTGAAACCATTAAGAGGCATTCCATTTCTTTGCCAAACAGGATTCATCTCTTAACGATTCAGAGATTGTCTCTTAATGAAACTGTTAAGAGGTAAACAAACACCACCTAACTTTAGTGATAATTTCACCCTTAATACTTGATATTTGAATTAGAGTAGACATTTATTTTAAGGAAAACTAAAATAAAAATATAGACGCTTTTTTTAGTAGAGATTGAGTACTAAATGAAGGTCTTGTGACTTACCATATGTATATGTATCTTTTGTCGAAAGGCCGATCTTGATCAAAACGGGGTGCTAAATTGCGAGGAGTTCCTAACGATGGTGGTGCACTTGAAAAAGATCAGTAACGAAGAACAACTCCGACAAGCTTTCCATCATTTCGACAAGAATCGAAATGGGTACATCGAGTTCGATGAGTTGAAAGAATGCTTGTTCGACGGGCACATGAATCCACATACCGAAAAAATGGTCCATGAATACATTGTCGATGCCGACCTCGACAAGGTTTGACTTCAAAAGTCAAAACAACATATTTAATTTCGAAAAACCAAAATGTACCTCGAGTTTAACTGTTCCGTTTTGATGTAGGATGGTCGGATCAGTTACCCAGAATTCTCAGCAATGATGACAACGGGAATGGATTGGAAACTGGCTTCTCGACAGTACTCGAGAGCGATGCTTAATGCAATCAGCATGAAGATGTTCAAAGACCAGTAGGTAAAAATCAAGAAACCTAACGGGCGGGTGCTGTATATTTGTAATGTGACGAAAAAACAGCTTAAAACAAAGGCAACCCTTTCTCCTCGAACAATTGTTGAATCCGAAACAACAATGCTATGTTGACTTGCACGTTATGCAGTTAAGGTTGTAACTCGATGTAGAGAATGCAAAAGACGATAAAAACCGTACCTCACTGCATAAGCTTTCAGTTGTGTTCTCCTTTTATGTCTCTATTTTAAGTCTCTAAAAAAGACAAGAAACCTGCTGCACAAATGCACGAACACATAACCTCCCGGTTTATAAAATTAAAGCAAGATAAAATGCGAGAAAATGAATCGATTTCCCGAACAATTATAGAATGAAATTCTATTTCACAATAAATCCGGTATACAAAAACAAAGAACCTACATCTTTGACTAGGACCCAATTAACATACAAAACTATATATACCCCCAGTAGTTCTTCGGCATTCTTTCTTTACTTGCCTTTGGAAGTGAAAGGACTAGCCAACAAATTGGGTTGTCGATCTTTTCCTTCAAGACGAATGTAAAACGTCACAACAGAAAGGAAGTGATTACCAAGAATTATGATCGACGGGTGTTACAAATCTGGCATGTGGTTGCAGTCCTAAGGTTCATATAGGTGCACTGATCGCATGCCCAACCATTTGTGTCCTCTGAGTTTCGGCTCGATGCTCCACTTTTAGCAGATATCTTTCCTTTTCCGGCTTTTCCTTTGCTAGTCTCGGCTGGGTTCTTTGAGCTCGTGGCCTTGCTGGATGCGCCATATGCGTCCACATCCGACAGCCCGTTTTCCAGTGCTCCCACCAAGTTCTCGAAAAAGTTGTGCGTCACACTGTAACATTTGGAACGAAAAATGTCTGCTTTAGCACAAATCCAAATAAAGAAACGTTTATAACAAGAATCATAAATATTTTGGAAACCATGAGAACCAATATATAGATACATTGATAAATATCGGTTCTCAAAGAATTTGTGGTTCTCATTTGAAAACTCGAAACAGTAACCTGGTCAAACCCGTCAACTTTGTTCGGAAATTATTAAAAGAATCTTGAGAGGCATCATCCATAAGGTACGAATGCAATTCCTTTTCTGCACATTGATGAAGCCTTTCTAAACCAGCCTCCGCTTCACCTGCCATAGATACACATATATATAATTATATATAAACAACAATATGATACGTTTTCTGAAGCAACTTAGATATATAGATACCTTGTAAGTACTCGAAAAACTGTCTCTTGGCATGTTCTCGCTCGGGTAGATAGTACCCATATGCATACGTCCACTTTAACACCCGCCTACATTCAACTATCTGTGGTAGAACCACATATGACTCGTTTCAAACCAAGATAAAGATTTAAATCAATAAAACCAAACCATACGAGCCCAGTATATCCCATCAAGATGTGGGGTCTGGGAAGGGTAAGATAACAATTTAGAAGTTTCCAGATGTAACGTACCTGTAGCCAAGCATCTATAATAAACTTGAGCTGTGTTTCAGGCTGGCACTGTTTCTCGCTAATCTTCGCAAGCTGTAAAAGCAACAACACAAAAAATTCAAACATACCCTTTTTCACGCTTACAAACTAGATGAATGAAAAATAGCATAAACTCGTATTTTTGTTATAGCAAGACTAAATAGAAAATAAAAACATCGGGATCCCAACTTACATGAACAGTTTGCATCTGATGTAAATCCGCAAGCGCTTTTTGCCTTGACTGTCATGGAGATAAGGAACTTTAAATGTCAAGAATATATAAATGGATGGCGGTTGATTTGATTTTTCAAAAAAAGTGAATAAATTTGTGCTTACCGATTGGTTTGTTGCCCAACGTTCATAGTAGTGGGTGTATCTCTCTAAGGAGTTCTTTGCCATCTCTCTTCGACGCTCAGCTTCATCGTACTGCAAATGGAAGTGAAATCATGAGACTTTTTGAGATAAAGAAACACTAACGGTGGATTATTAGTTTCGAGTAAAAAGGATAATTAATTTCATTACCGCTCCCTCTTGCTTAGCAGTTTCGTAACGGTTGCAAGCATAAAAGCCACCAGTTCTCTCTCCATGATCTGACCATTGGCCAAGACACAGCCTACATGTACAATTTTGGAAGCATATTATTAGGATCGTGGGAAGTTCAAATTAGAATTATAAATATTTTGAGAACCTCAGAACCAACTATTTCAAGCAGTATTCATGATGAATAATCATGCATATTCATCATGAATATCATGTATTTTCGTGATAAATAATTTTCCTGATAAATATCTATCAAGACATTCGTCATGAATAATCGGTTCTCAAATTACGGTTCTCATTTGAACATTCCCATACTAGGAATAGCAATAAAACTATTGTAAGATTCATGCTATAAAAAGCCACTAGAAGGGAGTAATTAATAAGAAGAAATAGCAACCAAACCTTACCAGCAAAATTCAAATTTGCAGGGGGGTGTACACGTCATGTGCATACAACCTTGATTCTTCTCGATTGGCCGCTTGCACTTTGGACAAGGCTTAGAATTTGCCAGAATCCTGTAAGTTGTATAAAGCATATAGGAACAAGAAAATTAAAGTATGAATTCCCATGAATTTCTTTTAGATGGTCAAAATATACACACATAAGTTCGAGAAAATTAGTTGGACCAAAAGACCACTTAGAAGTAAGACAAGAAAAACGTTTTTTAAAGTGAACTTCTGAGCTTGAAGTAAAGCAAGAATAACATATACCAATTCATGTTTTCAGATTCCGCACTGTTTTTTAATAACCACTTTGACACGGTTTCACAATCCACGGGGCGATGAGCTTCTTCTGTACACTGCAACATTAGCGACAAACAAGTTATATCATATGTGAAGTAGGAACCAAAAACAAAGTTTGCTGCAACTCATAAAGAAACACTTACATTCCAACAAAAGCCATACGAGCAATGGCATAATACATCATAGCTTCCACTTCCGAGAACAAACTCAACAGCACAATCACACCCAGGAGCAGGACACCACTTCGTCTATCAATATACACAAAGAAAAAATGGAAATCTTAAATTCAAATTATCAGTCCGTAACAAACAGGGAAAAAAGAGTAACTTCTTAAATCACAAGTAAGTTTCCATATTTACATCTTTTATTGATATTTAGGTTCCAGGGAAAATTCTCAAAGAACAATGGAAAACTGAGGAACACCCGATAGCCCTTCATTTGAACGGCATGCACTTGTGCATACAAGTAAACTGTAACATGCACATGTGCATAAAAACCAAAAAAAAAAACAACTTAATTTACTTGTATGCATAGGTGCATACCGTCCAGATGAAGGGCAACCAGGGTGTTCCTTGGTTTTACATTTTTTTGAGGTTTTCCCGTGTACCTCCCATAACGATAATATTGTCATCTTCTCAGTCCAACACAATGTTGATCTCATATTTATGTTATCTATTTAGTGGATCTAATCATCTTTATCAATTGGAATTTGGAAAGTTAACCGGTGAAGCGAAGAACATATCTACTATAAATGAGATTAGTCAATGAGGTACACAAATGGAAATGCATACCTTTCTATTGTCCTCGATATAAGATCTAAGAAGGTAACGATGATATTTCTTTTTATCTTCATCAGAAGCTAAGTTATTAACCATGTTTACACCAACGGCCGCACCACACGAAGGAACAGGGCATCTCAGTGACAAGCATCCAGGACCGTCGTTAATTGACGTGCTAATGTAAGCTGCCATCATGCATTGGATTAAACAAGGTGCATTGAAAAACAAACAAAAAAATGAAATCGCAAAGGAGAGACAAACCTGTCCAGCAGGTGTGACAGAACGGATGACCACAAGCAACGGTTCTCATCATATCATGTGGATAGGAATCAAAGCAGATACCGCAAACCAGCTTCAAATGATAGATTAATGAGAGAAAAGTTATATATGAATAACCAATAATAAGCGGAAAAAACACTTTAACGTGAAATTTGATCTTTTTCTTTCCGACATACTTCTTTAGATTTCGGAGATCTAATATCTGGTTTGACCAACAAGCCAACAGCTTTGCGTACTTTCTCTTCGTCAGCAAACCAAGCCTCGTGAACATTGTTGACGCTCCTGCATTGTACCGTAGATAATAATCAACAACGATAAAGAAAACAGCAAACATTCATAAAAGATACAGCAATAAGGCAATTTTGGAAGCTAGAGGTTAGTAATATTATAATACCCAAATTGAAGATTTGCCCTTGAACAGAAAGCATTCAAATTTGAGCATCTTACCAGCTATAGCGGCGTAAAAGCATGCAAGCCGAATCTCTTGTAATGGAAAGAACTGAAGAAACCCTTGTGATATCATCCTCTTGACGTTGGTGTATATCTTCCTCTGTCAAAATGGTATAATTTTTCTAAAACATGAAACAAAGCAGTGTTAGTAAGGAATTCGAACCCTGCCATCACACAAAAGCGATAAGTAGAAGAAAAAGAACATACATTATGCTGCAAAATATAGAACTTTAGCCACTTTGTACTCACCAAATATAAAAATGAAAAACATTAATTATTTATTTTCCTTATTCATATATACATTTTATGCATTGCAATAATGATAAACCCTATTTTATAACTATAAACAAATAGCGGCATCTAGGAATCCATCATCCTTACCCAGATGACAGAATTTGGTGATTCTGCTAATCAGCAAACTATGCGATCATTATCAATATACATAATTTATGTCCCTTTTTGTTATCAATATCCACGTTATATCCGATCCTTAGTTTCTCTAAACCCCCAATAATCTTTTGAGGTTTTAATAGATCATGAATGACAATTCAGTCAAATCTCATAACAGTCAGCAAACATATCATACATTTACAATGCTACAACAAGAATATCACTAAAACTTCTGGCCTATGGCGTATACCTGCAAAAACAAATCGAATTCCAACCAGAGGACCAATAAAGACAACAAGCAATCAGAGGACCAATAAAGACAACATTCAAAAGATGATGATACCAACCAGAGGACCAATAAAGACAACAAGCAATCGCTATCAGCAACAATTGGATCGCAATTAGGATAAATTCCAATCAGTTGAAACAAAAAATATCAGAGAACAGAATAACATGAAACGAATTCAATGAAACCTAATAATAAAAAAAGCTACAAAATTGATCCTTTTTAAGTGTTCACCTGTTGACGATTAACGGTGAGGTTATCAGAATCATCAGAATCGTTATCCATAAACTCATATCCAGCATCTTCATCGCCATCGCTGTAGGTACCATCACTGTAGTAGTAATCTTCATCATAATCGTTGGCATCATGCATATCATCATCCGAATCCATGAAAGCGTTTGGAAAGAAAGGGATGGAGAATTTTATTAGGGTTTTAGGCGATTGTAAGGAATTGATAATATATAAGATATTGGGGGAAAGTGAAAAAGAGATGAAGAAGGTGGGGGTTTTTTTACAAGCAGCAGCAGGCTTGAGGGTTTCCCGTTTCAAATAGGATTGTCTCAGAAAGGGGGTATGAATATGAAGGAATGAATTATGATGTTTTATCACTAGGCTTTTATTTGTACTCGATAGAACTTTGTATGATTGTTTAAATATTACCATACTCCATCTTTATCTTTATAATTGGAATCCAAGGGATAGGAATGTGTCATTTAATGCTTAGATTTCTTTCATTAGATTCTGAATAGATTTATACTACTCAATGCATACTTCAGCCAACCGAGTATAAATACAATTTAAATAGTAGTAACGAAAATTCTAATTGCTTCTTCAACTTATTCCAACAAGACTGTTGTTTGACACAACAATTATATAAAAAAACATTGTGCATAATAATCAGATTACCAATTGCCTTCATTTTTGTTCTAATCATGCCAACAATGCATCATTCAGAACAAAAAAACATTTTTTTATCATCTAAGCTAAGACAAACACACCATTCACTAGGAAAAGTCAAACTGTGATAAAAGACGAGAATCAAGCAACCTCATTTGTTAAACATTCTCATGTGGTAGTTTATATCGAGAATCAATCAAATTATATCGATTCCAAAAACTAAGGGTTTCAAAATCAGAAGAGATGAAAACTAATGGTTTCCAGGGGCAGATTAAAGTCCAATGGTAACATTTGACCAATTAAAAAAAGTTCAATGGTAAAATGTGAGCAAACAGAATAGTTCATTACCATTATAAGTCGTTTAACATGTCACGTCATTGCCATGTGTGTTAAGTAATTGTCACGTAATACACCAAACCGGGAAAACGGGTGATAACCGGTCATAATGGTATTATGTGAACAATTACAAAGAGTTCAATGGTATACTGAGTACAAAAAATAGTTCAATGATAAACTGTAATCAAACAGAATAGTTCGTTACCCTTATAAGTTATTAACCCTATTTAATTCAATGGTGTAACGGGGATGCAAATTGCAATTATATAAAATTAAGTTACCTTAAATGAAAAAGTAAAAGCACGCAAAGGGCGTTTTCAAGGAGAAGAAGATACTATATTTCAAATAACCAATTTTCCAGATAAGGAATTTTTTTATTAGATGTGTGAAAATTCCTTATTTGAAATATAATATCTTCTCATTTACTTTTTCATTTTAGGTAACTTAATTTCATATACATGCAAATTGAATCCTTGTCGATTTACACTAGTGATGGCCAAACGAAACCGAACCGAATCGAACCGATAGGTCAACCCGAACCCGAACCGGTGCCAAACCGGTTTTCAGCCTGACCCGGTCCAGCCCGGTTTACAGCCCGAAAGCTAGGCCCGGTTTGGGTTTTCTAGGAATTCTCCGGCCCGAACCGGTTTGAACCCAAACCGGTTCAAGAACCGGTCCCAACCCGGGTTGAGCCCGGCCCGATCACAATTTCAAAATTTTCGAAAAATATAGCCGTTGGATAGAGCCGTTTATAGCCTTT
>LUCG01286680.1:0-12302 GCA_001633085.1 Carthamus tinctorius
GAACGGCTTAGATGAGTTTGTATAGTTTACACAAATTACCCAGTTTGTAAAATAAGGAGACCCCATGTACATATGCATAGGCACAAATGCGTTTGTGTATAAAAACTCAAAAAGAACTCAAATTATCCATATACACAACTATATATGGTCTAGATGAAAGGCTACGAAGGTGTTCCTTAATTTTTCAATTTTTTTAGGTTTCCTTAAACCTCCCTCTGCATATAGAAATCTAGGAAATGAATTTAGAAAACTCGTTTAGTTTGATTAGTTTTCAAAATTTTCCAAAAAGAATTTCATTTTCATTTTCCAAAATGTTATGTAAATTAGAAAACTACTTTTAATAGTTTTCCAATTTTTCATTTTCTAAAAAAAATTTCAGCCCACGCTTAGCCCTCTCAAAATCAAAGCACTTAAACCCCTATCAACATCCCGCCATTGTCAACGACCTTGCTTCCATCTCTCACAAAACCACATCTATCTGGTTTGCATCGCTTAACTCCGACTTTGACTGCTCTTTAGCTCTCTGGAAGTGCAATCACGTCTTCCATCCCGATTGCATCGATGCTTGGTTCGAGAATCACGTCACCTGCCCCGTCTGTCGCGCAAATCTCGTTTCGATTTCCGACGACTCCGCCGTCGCTGCCGGAATCGTAAACCAGCCGGAGTTAGGTGGTGAGGAAATGAAGTCGTTCTAGTTCCGGTTTCTGTTTCCATCTCGATTGCTGAAGATGTGGTGGTCAACGTTGACGAACCGACGGTTCAAGTTCGGAATCGGAACGAGACCGTTAAGCCGAACCGGTCCGTACGGGGGATTCCGAGGTTGTTCGATAAATTAAGATCTCATTCGATCGGTCATTGGCTGGTCCAACCGGGGGATAACTTAGACCAGTTTACGCTACAGTTGTCGGAGGACGAGAGGAAGCAGGCGGTGAACCGGATGAGGAACGAAAACGAAGTTAGGTTGGCCGGAGAAGCTAGTGAGAAGAGGGGTTACCGGACGGTCGGAGCCGGAGCCGGAGCCGGAGCCGGGAGTGGCCGGAGGAAGTCTTACCAGCGGCTGGAGGGTTTAGAGACGGTGGGAGTTAGGTCGGAGCGGTGTGTTTTATCGAGAGTGCCATCGTTTTTAACGAGAGCGTTAGCGGTTATGTCTCCGAGGATGGTGCGAGGCATCGACGTTGTCAACGGCCGACATGTTGTAATGTTTAAAAAAAATGGAAATGAAAAATGACAAGTGATGGAAAATGTACAACTAAACGAGTTTTCTAATTTTCTAAAAATGGAAAATGAAAACTTCATTATTCCGAGTAAATGAGTTTTCTAAATTTTTTTTATAGAAAACTGAAAATGAAACTTAACTCCATTTTTTTAGAAACGTTTTCTATGAAAATAAAAATAGTTTTTCGCTGGTAAACGTATATCCTTATTTTTCATGAATGAATTTTTTAAATTGAAAATGTTCATGGTACAAAAACGCCGACTTTTTGGAAAAAGCATATATGTAAAATGGGAGTAAATTTCACTTTTGGTACTTGATGTTTATCAATTTGGACGGATGTGGCTTTAAATTCTGAAAATTTGAATTTGGTTTCTTATATTTCCCATGATTCGTGCATCGTCGACGCTTCTACATCAGATACCGGTTTTAGATGAGGCAGTACCTTCAACTCAACTGATTTTGAGATTGGCTTGTGCGCATTGGAACTACAGTCCCTGTTCTGGCCTTCTAATTTTCTATTTTTCTTTCTCTAGCTTTGGCTTCGGTTGGCTTCTCAGCTTGGGCGGTGGTTGTGTGGTTTATCTTTCGTAAATCACCAGTCAAGTCTTGTTGATCTAGCCGTTCGTCAGTTTTTTGGTTCATGTAGTTATCTCTTCTCTTTTATTGATACGATCGACAACTGTTAGGTCGCTGTTTTCGATTGTTAAGGGTTGCTATCCTTTTCTTTGTTGATATTGGGTGTTGTCGTTATACTTGGTGGTTTAATATTTCAATAAAATCTAGTCGTCGTTGTTCAATTTTTTCTTGTTATTATACAATTTTTTTTAACTTCCAACTATTGTTACTTTTCTTGTATTTTAAACATTTTTTTCTGTTAGATCCATTGCCAGTTGGTTAAGTAAGAGATATTTTCATCATTAAAATTTGTTAAAAATGACTAAAGTATTCTCATTTAACTAGATTTAACGGGAAAATTAATAGTCTTTAAAATAAATGACTATATCCATTATAAAATTACAAAGTTAGGAAATCAAATCCTTCAATATTATGGACCAAAGTGAAGTTCACTTTACAAGTAGTTTTATAGTTTATCCTTCAATTTTGAAAATTTTACATGAGCCAAAATATAAACTCAAATTTCCTAGAATATAATTTGCCTTTTTTTTAAATAAATTTTAAAGAATCTACTAAAATATGCTATCACTGAAAAAGGATTTAATCGTTATTTGACTTTGAGAACAACAAATAAAAGATAGTGACAAATTAGAAAAGACAAACGAAGACGATACATCTTGAATAATGTCAATTTCATTAAAAATAAAATAATTGATGTGATAATGTGAATTTTCTTGGCTCAACAAACAATGAATGTCAAGTTTCACATTTCGATAAACAAAGAATATCGTTCTAAATGGTCATTTTTTTTATAAGTTTCATCTGGCTAGGCTTTGCCTAGACTATATCCTTAGCAATTTGGAAATGAAAGTTCGGTCATCTAAGAGACTAGGTCTGGCCATAAGATGCGCACGAAGGAATTCAGGCCTAGGGTGAATGGGATACCATCTGCATCCCCCATAGGACTTACCGCTACGCCACAAACCATGTGGTTAGTTTTAATGGTTATTTGTGTTAGATATACTTCTTCTCCATATAAATCTCTGCCTTGTGAGAATCTTACCTAGTATGAGACACTTAATGGCTATTGATCCATTTTGATCATCGAGAATGTTACTTGATAAAGTAAGGGTGATGATTGTTGTTGGTAAACAGTTATCCGATAAGCATTTGGTAAACGATGTCTTAGTCTATCCATTGGTTTTTGACGTGCTGTAATGAGTTATGAGGAACCTTAATGGTTGTGATGCATAGGTTTTACTGATTGCAATCAACAACGAACTCGAGATTAGTCCCTAAGCATGTACGTCTTTAAGGTGGATCAGAGCTTCACAAGGTCCTTCGATATGTTTGTAGCCGAATTCCAACATTTCAAGAGAGTTTTAAATTATTTTGGTTGATTGTGAGGGATTTTGAAGCTTTTTGGTTGATTTTGAAGGATTTATTTTTTCTATTTTGGTCGATGTTTCTTTTGTTGTCCCGAATAAGTTTATTGGATGCATTTTTTTTACCCCTAAAAAATTCTACTTACAAATATAAGTTGAGCAAATACATGTCCACTCGGAGCTACACAGGTTCTCCATTGATTGTCGATTGTAACATATCTTGATTAGTTGTCATAGACCTTATTATGTATAATGTGCAGTACACTTGGTCATATTAAGTTTTTATTTATAGTATATATATTTGTGCATTTTATAGCTCATCATATAGTCACTTGTATGAATATATGGTGTATACGTTTCATACTTTCGTTATCATCCATAGTGCATACATTTGTATCTTAAATATACATGTATAGAAACCACAAGACCGTGACATATTGGTTAAGGCCTTGCGGCCGGGGGGGGGGGGGGGGGGGTTGTTAACCTTTCTACTCCAAGTTCGAATCCAGACGCTTCCAGATTGTGACCACTGGGAATTAACTCAAGCAGCATGCTTTAGCTGTCGATGAACCTTGCTAGTATTAATCAGGGGAAAGCCTCATATACCCTTTAAAAAAAATATACACATATAGATATAAACATGCATGCACATATTATAGTAACTAGTAATCACATATACATACTAGCTACATACATAATTACATATTCATGTGTAAATAAATACATACACATATCATATACACTAATACACGCATGTATATATGTAATGTGTGTGCATTTTTTTAAGTGATTGTAATGAGACATTATTGAAGGTTTAAGAAAATATTAGTAAGACTCTAATAGAAGTTGTAAGTATCCAACTTCATAATCTAATCTTTTTTTCTCTATTAAATAAAATAAATCGCATATTTTAGATCTGTTCTCAAAATTTTGGCAAACAATTATATGGACATCATCATATTTTATCTAAGGTCACCATAATAACATGGTTTTCCAATCACAAGTTGAGTTATGTGGAGGTTTTGTTCTCCGATTTTTAGATTTGTGGGTATGGATGGAATTTGAAACATTCTTATGAGGATTTTATCTCTTTGAACAATTGGCTCACAACCCCCACTCTTCTCAACCCTAGTTGTGCCTCTTGTTCCTGACGTATTTCTCATTAGGTTGTTCTCTGGTTGCTAGTTTTTGTTTTGCCTTGTATTTTTTCCTCTTATTTTTGTTTCCTTTGATTACGGGGTGAGTATGTTTTTGATTGTTGTATCTCTCTGCTCAAGTCTCTCCCTAATGCAGTAATTTTTTGTTGCTCTTTTTAATACATTTGGTTGCTTTCAAAAAATCATTACATAATCAAATGAGAATTAATATGTTTCATTGTTTATCACGACTGTCAATATTTTTAAGGTCATTATTTAATTATCCAGTTATTCTTTATATATGACATGTAATGATCCATGACCCGTTATTGATTGTTTTTATTAAAAAAGAACAAGAGTGTATCCACATAAGGGAGCATGGTGGCCTAGAAACAAGTGGGCTCGATCTGGGATTAGAGATTGGTTTGACATGAAATCGATTGGAGCAAGGATCAATAGGGACTGATCACGGTCTAGTGTTTTGAGATCAACCACGGGTCTTATGGGAATTCAAGGCCTGTCCCAAGGGCTTGTTATGCATATGACTAAATTTTCAAGTCTATACAATTTACAATACAAAATTTTCAAGCAAATGTAACATCGATAGTATATTTCAATGCTCAAATTAAAAAATAATAATTTTTAAATGTGTATAACAATTTTGTGTAAAAAACAATATATTTTTTTAGTAAAACAAGATCAAGGGCCGAACCGATTTGAGATTGACTTAGAAGGACCATGACTAACTCTAAGCCTAAGACTAGTCCTAGGATTTGGTCATGACAGGACCAGCCAACCTAGTTGTTGGAGCGACTAGCTTGGGACCGGTCTAGCCCTATTCCACCAAGAATTTTTTTTTCCCAAAGGGTCCATCATAACGTTACATTGTGTGCTCCTATAACTAAAGATGGTTAATCCATGTTTCCCATTCAAAAAGGCACAAGTTCAAACCGTTTTATTAACCAAAATTCTGTATTTTAGCTTATAATAATGGACTTCTTAGTTACCTTTTGCTTTTAATTATCATTTAAACAACAATACAAGGAATCAAACCTTTTGAAAATAAAACCAACCAACCAACTATTATGTTATTATTGTGGATCTCTTTGTCTATAATTCTCACAGCTAAATATTGTAACTATTTAGAAAAATTTATGAATCTATATTCGGAAAAACCTTTTTTAAAACTTCTTAAGGTATTTGTTGTTTACGCAAAGGATCCTGCGAGAAGTTAAGGTTTACTTGAGAATGGTAAGAAGCGGATTTGAACCGTTGATTACTTCTAATGTCATGCCTTTCATGAATTACACTTTAGAAGGAAATTGATTTGATATATCCCAGTGCATCCACTTCTTATGCAATGATAAATAACCACTTCTCATACTTCTTACGGAACCAAACTCTTGTTGTTTAATTACCTATACTTTTACTTGCTTTTTCCTTTCCCAAAAAATAGTTTCAAGACCTGGGATCACGTGAAACCAAGCTGTTCTCTTGAGACCAAAATTTTACAGCCAAACCTTCACAGCAAGACATTGTGAAGTGCCAAGTATAAAATCTTGGCCTCACCGATTTCATGAAAACAACTTGATCTCACGTAAACATTCCCCCGATCGTTTTATATGAGAAGTTGTTAACAAAATAGAAAAACCCTCATTTTCTATTATTTTTTATTGCTTTGATTAATGGGTTATTTTGAAAATCTCTCTCGGACCATGGCCAATTGAAGTCAGAAAGGTAAAGTTGGGCCAAAAAGGGGGGTTTTTCCGGGAAAATTAGGGCACAGCTTATCTTCACGCAGTATCCAAATCTACTACTACTATCCATCGAGGATTATTGTTCTTCGTAAAAAGGTACTATTTCTGTGTTAATTTCGTAATCTTTTCATCTTAACGTGCACCATGATTGTCGATTTTCGTTACATTTTGGTGTTTTAAGTAGGTTTTACCTTCCAACTTTGATGAATCTGTTGGAATTCGACTTATGGTTTCACTTGCAAATTGCAATGCTATCAACTAAGATTACCTGCTGGTTATGAATTGGTAGCTTCTGTATCTATATGTGTGTTAATGGACTAAAGTTGGCATCAGTTTAGGGTTTACGAGTTGTTTCAGTAGATTTTGTTTTGTCACCGGACTCTTATAGGTGAAATAGGAAGTGGACTGGAGTTGGTTTAGAAAAGTGCAATTCGATATTGGTGTTCAAGAAAGGGGGTCTTGCTGCCATAAGTTTATGTTTGTTGATGGTATATGGTTGTGGATAGACTAAGAAAGGTGTGGCTGGACTTGCATTTAACAAAATGTAAGCAATTTTAATTCAAAGGACACCCCCTTTCTGTTGATGTTATAGGAATCTAAAGTATTCATTTTACTTGGAAATTTAAGAGAAAGATGAGATAAACCGAGAAGTGTATATATATATATATATATTAACTTGAATCCGAAGTTTATTTACAGATTAAAGAAAAGAATTCTGGGAAGGAAGGGATTTTCTGATAGGATCATGTATGATAAATCATAACCAGCAAGATAGCAACTTAGCAAGTCATAAACAGATGCAGAGTTGCATATGTTTTTGTTAAATCGACTTGCCAGTGATCCAAAAGTAATAGAAGGCGATGCGATGATGCAAGTAATGACTTATTTTATTCGCGCATCAGCTTTAGAAGGAAAGATAAACTAACTTTGTCTAAGCGTTAATGCGTTATGGTAACATGACAGGTTATACAGTTCTGATATTATTTTTGTTTACGATACTCTACTGTTTTTGTTTACTGATTCTTATAACATGATACACATTAAGCATTTATCTTTTTTCTCTCCCTCTCTTAGGATACAATCATGATAATTAGTATGATACTATGATATATAGAGAGAGCATTATTGATGAGGAACAAATATCTGCTCAAACTTTTTTATATCCATCTATATTTTAATCATGTGCAAACAACACTTATATGATCTTTCAGATGCACACATTTTTAAATAGGAATCCTGACTCCAGCTGTATGAGGTTTCTTTCTACATTTCTTGTTAAAACGAATCTTTCCCTTGCTGAATCTTTTGTAATGCTATTAAAATTTTTGTTCACGGGTATGCTTAAGGCCATCCATATCCATCATCAAATGTAGTTAGCTTTTTATGTCATATTTGGAAGTCCTTAGGATCTAATGTGAGATATGAAGGAAGTAGTATCGGTTTGCTTATATCTGGTTGGTTTAGATCTCTTAATACTTAATAGGAAATGTTATGCTAGTATCTACAGGACCTAAATTTGCTTGACTTCGTTTCTTTCAGTTTGCCAATTTCTGCTCTAAAATAGCTTTTAGGTTGGAATTGATGACTTTAGTAGCTTGTAAAGTTTCCTGGGGATGTCTACTGGCTCATTTTTTCTTCATGATGAATTGATTTTTTAAATTACTACTTCCTGTTGTCATTGGCAGCCATATAGCTTCATGTTTTTACTCACACTTGTTCTTCTCTCTTTATGATCTCAGGAAACAACGAGGCTATGTCTTTTGATAATTCTGTAGTTGATTCGTCGGTGACTGAATGGAAGCCTGATGTAGAGAATAAGAACAAGCAAGGTAGTGATCCCTAGTTCTGATACGACTTTCAAGAAAGGAAAAAAGAGTATGTAAATATGTGTGTCGTTTTATGCATAGAATTAGAGTATATTCGTATAGATTGGTTTTACATTATGTATCATTATAATACTTGATAACTTGTAAGAAGACTCTTATTTTGAGCTCTTACTTGTGGTTGGACCCCAAATTGCACTTACTGTAAATGTTGAATTAGTCACACTTGAAACTTGTTGAGTTATTATTTAGGATATGTGATTGCGTGGAGTTGAAAATTTTATGTCCAGACGAGAATTGGTTCAGAGGCAATATTCTGGTCCCATTTTAGGTTTTACACCACATATAGCTCGTAAAGAAACGGTTATGAGAATGCTTTTTACTGTTTTGAGACTCATTTAATTAACAGGCGCTGTGTTGGCCCCATTTCACTTAAAAGTATTTCATTATGAAATCCACATGACTTTACTGGCTATGTGTGTTTAAGATTCATATGAAATGGATAAACATTGCGGTAAAGCATTTCTAACTTGCATTGTTGTGGGTTTGTGAGGGGAGAGATTTGATAAGAGGTTCGTGATTATGCATACCTGATGAACTGTGGGGATGGAGCTTGAGCACGTGGTCCAATCACATTCAGTAGGTCTGTAAGATCCAAACAATTTTGTAAAATTGTTCAGACTGCCAAATGCTTGGTAGTATGTTTAAAATTGAAATTCCCTTCATTGTTTGCCTATTCTGATTTGAGTTGGTAAGCTTCCATATACACCAAAAGGAAAAGTTAAATAGGTGTTGGTGTGTAGTTATTTGATTATTTCTCTAGGTGCTTGCCATCTTATGACGAATACCTGCAAGCAGACATTGCGTATTATCTTTTAGTAACAAACATCATTTATCACAGTCTCACTTACTAAGTACAATAAAGTTTCCTTCTATTAGTAGTTAAAATGAATGAGCTAGAATGTTCTTATAGAGAGCCCAAACGACAAAGTAGACAAGGATGCCTATGTTTCCGGGGCAGAAGATCAAGACCGTTCATGCGAACAGGTGGGAACCTCAATTGCAAATAAAAGAAGTAAATCGAGTGATACAAGATATTTCATCATAAAGAGTTTAAACCATGAAAATATCCAATTATCAATAGAGAGAGGAATTTGGGCTACCCAAGTGATGAATGAACCTATCTTGGAAGAAGCATATCATGTAAGTTTTCACTATTGGTTCATTATCTTCAGTGTCAATCTTTTCCAAAGAGTTTGCTTTTCTAATAGAGCGCGCACTTGCAGAATTCTGGTAAGGTGATATTAATATTTAGTGTCAATATGAGCGGCTTCTTCCAAGGGTATGCCCAAATGATGTCGTCTGTTGGCTGGAGAAGAGACAACGTTTGGAGCCATGGACATGGAGGAAGCAAACCCTGGGGTCGCAGTTTTAAGGTGAAATGGCTGCGACTACATGACTTGCCATTTCAGAAGACTCTTCATCTAAAGAACCCTTTGAATCAGTATAAACCTGTTAAAATCAGTAGAGATTGCCAGGTAAATAGTGTCGACATGTCTTCATATTTCTCTTGAGGGGAATTTTTCTGTTATTTCTATCACATGAACGCTTTGATTACATATTCTTTGCTTTAATGCATCTATTTTAGGAGTTAACTCAAGATATTGGAGAGGCTCTTTGTGAGCTGATTGATGGGGAAAATGGCATGGATGAAAACCATGCGAGGTTTGATACTTCACCTCTTAACAGTTCCATTAAGAGGCAGCATCTGAATAGTTAAGTGGTAAATCTTGTGTGGCAAAAAAAGGATATGCCTCTTAATGGTTCTAAAACCTTCTGAATAATTTTGTATCCTGGGCCTCCCTTAACCATTTAGAGTCCTGATTTCATTCTCAACAATTACCAAACAGCCATATTTCATTTTGCACTATATCATAAGAACCTCTTAATCATTCAGACCACTTAATCATTTGACTTCAATGAACCCTTGGTAATAGAGCTGACTTTTTTCGCAGTTATGTTTTTAACATGGATATTCTGCCACCAAAACGGCCATGTATAGAGACTTTTTGTGGTTTACAAGATGAGGAATGTGATGTGGACCCTATGCATATGGCACTGGCCAGTGGGCCTTTGATCTATCCTTCGATGTTCTACCCACATAAATCAGAAGCAAGTTTATTTCATCTAGCACAGCAAAGACAGGCTGGGGCATTTCATAACACATCAGAAAGCTCTTTTTCTAAAAGAAGCGCTGCGAGTGTGGACATGGGTGGTGATAGTTCCTTGTTATACGACGGTTGGGATTTGTCTGCAGAAAGAAGCCGACATGCTAATGCTCTTACGGATGATGATATTCTCGAAATGGTATGAGGTTCATATCAAATTCTTTTAGTCAATCCCTTAGTTTCAATAGCTTACTTGTTACTGGTCAATTCTTTCAACTTTGTTTCACTGAAATGATTTTGCAGCATTATGCTGAATATAACTTTTCTCATATTATAGTATTTGTCATTCCTTACATTTTAAATGATTTTCCCCCTTTGACTTGGTATGTTAATTAAACAAGTCTAGTTGTCCTGGTACTTTTTATCAACTTTCCCTTTCATAGTATAGGAAACAAACTAGCATGTGGATCCTATGTGGGGCCCACTGCTGGAAGTAACCAGGGGTAAAAAGGAAGAAGATTGTTAAAAATCTTTTTCATTTGAGAGGGAGAGAGGACACTTATTTTAGGGATGTACCCTAAAAAAAAGTAACCTTTGCTCTCCCCAGCCAATTCAGGGGGATGCTCCTTTTTTCATAGCCCTGGAGCGATACATTTATACATAACTTCTACCCCGAGCACACACAGTGGAGTTAATAGCCCGTCGTGCGAGCCCCCTAGTGGGGGCCCACTATGCCAAAAGCTCGGCCCAACAATTTGCCAATCTACCATCAGTCAGAAAAAGGGAAGGAGGAGGGGGGAGGTGGTTTTCTTGGCCAGAGTAATGGGTAGATATGCATAATTTTTCAGGTTCATGAGAACTGCAAGTTTGAACTATTATTCAACTAAATTGTTGTGCTCTTTTTAAACAAAGTGAAAGCAGAAGCTTTAAGTTTTGTTTTTGGTTAGCTAATGAACTTTATAGAAGGATTGGTAATTTATGAATGGGGGAATTTGTATTTATCACAATTATCTTGCTTTTCTTAATGTTTTTTTTTCTGTTAACATACACAATTGGCTTGAATTTGACATTTTGTTTTCTTTAATAATTCTTCTATTTTGTTGTTACATTGATGCAGACATATGAAGAGTACCTGGAAGCCCATGGCAGGGGCAACCGAATTTCACATCAACCGGTACGTAAACTTCTTCAAGTTTATATATATATATATATATATACACACACACATACATATACATATATATTGTGTGTGTATTTCATGTATATTCCTATTTATATGTTTCTCATCTTTACAATTCTCGATAATGGGTTGCGGCATGCCACATTGGTAGTCAAGGCAGCTCTAACTAAATTCTGTTTCTATGATAGTAATTCTCGGGAGTCTTGTATCTGTTGCATATCGTCCGGCTGTCTACATCGTTTAGTGCAACCTTTCTGGTTAACTCTCATCATATACTTTCTAGTTGACAATCTTTTTATCTATCATAATGACCACCAGTCCATGACAAAAAGAAGTCTAAATTTTAACTTAAGTAGTTTTTTAAGATTATGTGAAAGATACACAACTGGCGTGTAACGGAAGTAACCCTGATAAACTAAGGGGCATTTACCGACACAAATTAGGTAATCGCTAACTGGGTAAGAGTGTAGTCTTGGTCAGCACTAATCACTGAGAGAGTAAGGGACTGTTTGGTTGGTTTTTCATTATGTCCTAATCTGTCTGTATACATTGGAAAGATTTTTGTTTGGGAGGGTTTTTTCCTAGATGGAAAGAGTTTTTTAATAGGGAGAGACAGGTTTGGACAAAGCTTGGCTTTCTGCATAAAGCCTCCTCCTAAAAGCTTACTGAATAAGCCATTTCTATATCATTAAGCCATTGCCAAACAGTCATGTATAGCTGACCGAATAAGCCATGAGTCCTATTAAGCTCATTAAGCTACTAACAAACAGGCCCTAAGAGTCCCTCCCATAGCTTACTAGGTTAGCATCATGGACCATGGGCTTGGTAACTGCAGCATCTCTGACTGGGTAAGTGCCTCTTACCCAGTAAGTGGTGGCAAGTAGGTAGTAAACAACCCCTACTAAACAGTTACCCGGGTAAGATTTTATTGGTATCACTTACCTTACGATCCTTATTGGGAGGGTGTTTGGGATTGCTTTTTGGAGTCCAAAAGTGCTTTTGGCCAAAAGTGCTTATTAACT
>LUCG01286690.1:0-10215 GCA_001633085.1 Carthamus tinctorius
CTTCTCTACTTCGTATTTTTTTAACACTTCTCATTTGAACCTAATACTATATATATATATATAATCCTGACATCTAAAACCCCTTAAGCTTGGCTCGATTGGTTCAGTCCACAGGGTCCACACATACTGCTTACAAAACCCCAAGAGTTAGCCAAGGTGTTAATTCACCTGGACTTGGTGTCTTTTTTCTTCTTCCATTATATCAAAATGAACTTTGCATGGTGTTCCAGTGTTGTGGCGGATTGGTTATCGCTCGGAGGGTTCATAGCGCCCTAACCAAGTTCGAGCCTTCCCGTGCGCATGCCTGGGGACATTTAAGTGNGCTTTGGCCCGGACACCCTTCTAAAAAAAAACTTGCATGTTTGAGACTATTGGTCCAATCACATCATTTGGGGTTGCAACTTAAGTAGACGTATCTAACCCACTGCAAGCAAGAATAGAAGTAAAATGCCATTTACTTTTGTGGCTTTATCTTTATGTCTTCTCACATCATACAAACGACACCCATAACATGTAGTGCTAAATGAAACTAGATTTAAGAACTGTGCAGATAAACAAACATATAGAAATAAGTACCTTGACTTTATGGTTCTCTCAACATAATCATAAAGACTTATATCACCATGAAAGCCTCCTTCCACAAGGTACTGAATGATCTCCAAAAGGGAGCATATCTGCTTCACAAGTTTCACCTTCATGGAACTCTGGATACTCCCTGCAAGTTCCGACTGAAGTATCTCCATCCGAAGCAAAATTTGTAATTCATATCTTTTAGCTTATTAAGAAAAACATCACCGTAAATAAAGCCATAATATTAAAGTTAAATAACAGAAATTTTGAGTGAAAATGGAAAGGGGAAATTGGAGCAAAACAAATAAAACAACAAAAGGATACTCTCGGACAAGGTATTCTGAAGTAGAGCCAGGATTTGAGGATTGAAGCGATACGTCACTATCCTTTTGTTGCTTCAAATCCTTGGGATCACGTAGTAATAACTTTATGACTTCAGAAACTCGAATAGTACAAGACTCATCATGATTTTCCGTTCTGTCATGCTTTTGGTGTAACCAATAAATAGACGAGTCTACAAGTTTGGCTGCCAAGATCTTCAAGTCCACTCCATCAGATTCAAGCCCCTGCTGGATTTTCGTAGGTAGGTTACTGAAAAATGATTCTGAAGTTTCCGAACTTGATAGAAAAGTGGCATCCTCCTGCACTCTTGACTGATTGAAACAAGTATGCATCGACAGAGGTTCTTCGCTTTCTTGATAGCTTGTAGCCAAACTTTCATTTATATCTGTTTCTTTTTGCTTATTTGAATCTGTAGCCGCTTGGCTTGATCCATCTGGTATGCTATTGTAAAATAAACCCTTGTTTTTCACTTCTTTCATCCAGCATTTCAGAAACTTCAACTTCTTCGACCGTTTAAAACCATTAGCAAAGTAAACCTCTGCCAAGTCCAAATCTAAAGACTCATATGCCGCCTTGCAGAATGAACTCCATGTGAGGTCCCGAAAGGTATGTTTTTTTATCTTTCTTCTCTTCCCGTCACCAACAGATTTTCCGGAAGGGGAAGCACCCTTTTGAGAACCACAATCGCCTTGAGAAGATACATTCTCTATCACGGAAACATTTGCTCCACCAGCATCTTGAACGGGAAAATGGTTACTATCTATGAGCGAGATGACGGCTGAATGAACTGTGAACGGCTTAAGGATCCCCATGTAAGAATCCCCATTACTGTTTGATAAAGATAACATAGCCCAGTAACCCTCCCTATACAGAAAACCAAGAAAAATCTGCCAAGTTGGAACCATATGTTTCTGAAATAACTTGGAATTTTCACCAGCAAGTAGTTCAAGAACCCTATCAGCAAACAAATTCTCTGAACCATCCTTCTCCTTTTTGCCAGATTCTATCGATCGAACTAAGAACTGATCTGACGTACGTTCTTTAACATTCGCACACTCGGTGTACCTCCGAACAGCTGTGACATGTAATTTCACAACTCCATCATTTCGATCACCCAAAAATGTATTCACAAAATCGACATCTTGACCATTTGAGCTGGATCTAGACTTAGACGATACCTTCAGATGCAGCAATTCAAGATCACAGCATTTACACTCTAAAGGCTTACCATGAACATCTGAAATTTCAAGATTCAATTGCCCACGAATCCGCTTCTCTAATCTTTGACAATCTAGCAACTTAGATGAAACCACGATATTCGGATATACCAATCCAAAAGAAACAAGTGCAGATCCTAAAACAATTAAATCCGTCGAACAAAATCCCCAACCAAATTTCCTAATCTCATTTCCAACAAGAGCAAACTGCTCCCCAGATTCATTACTTTCAACTTTTCCTTCATGGCTATGAATATCAACCCAACAAAAATGAATATCCTTACTGCTAAACACATCACTAACAACACTAAAACAATCACGAAATCTAGCACCACAAGCGTCTAAATCGTTCAGCCACTCATCATTCACATCAACACACATAAATTCAGCTAAGGCTTTCAACGATCTACAAACCGGAGACAGCAAAACAACCAAATTCGATCGAATATCCATAAGATCGCGAAGAGGCTTACCTGAAACACTCTCGATCTCCGACTCCCAATCATAATCGTGAGCGAGCTGAAGCAAAGAGCTGACCGTATGCGAACAATTTGAAGACGAACACGCCAATTGAGTATAAGATATCGAATTTAGGGTTTGCGAGATGGAATCTAGGGTTTGGGAAGGGGAATTGAAGGATAGCGAAGTGGAAGGATGGTTGGGGAGCAGGCGGTGGAGCGTTGAGGCGGAAAGGAGAGGGGAGAGAGAAGAGAAGAAGAGCTTGAAGGAGAAAAGGGAAGACGAAAGCGAAGGGAAAGCTAAAAGGACCTTCGATGTAGCGAGAATGGAGGTGATGTAATTAGGGTTAGGGTTTGGGGACTGGAGCAAGGGGTTGAGGTCTATGAGAAGGACTATCCGCTGTGTTTTTGAGAAATCAATGGCGTCCGCCATTGAAGTTGAAGCTTTTTTCAGAGCTTTTACAGATTTTGGGGGGGATGATTTTAGCAGTTGAAAGAAGGCAGATGCTTGTTGTTGTTGAAGATGGAAGATGCTAACTTGCGCCTGGCCGAAGTGAAAAAAGAAAGACTAAAGACGGCGGCAGTGGGCGGGAAAGGTAGAAATGGCGGTAATGTTTTCAAAATCATTGGAAATATTATTTTCATTTCACATCCTTCAAGTTTAATTCATTGCGAAACAACTCCATTGAAAATCTAATATGATTTTAAAAACCAGTTAGAGTGTTCGGAGTAGAAGGTGGTAAAGACTGGAGGGGTGTGTGTGGCATTTGCGACAAAAATAAGCTGGCGTGGTGGTTTGCTTGTTGTTTCAATATGGATCCCACAATTTTAAGTGGTAGAGAGTGATCATAACACCAGAGACGGACCTGATTAAGTACCCACGATGGCACGTGCCATCGCATCGTTCCTCCATCTTAGTGTAAAAAAAATATAGGGTCATGAAAAGTGTCACCATATATATTTTGAAACTGCATTAAAGAAACAAGTTTCCCTAGTTTAGTTGGTTAGTTCCTTGCTTTTTAAATATGAGGTTTGGAGTTCAAATATTGCTAGAGTCATTTTTTCTAGTTTTTTAGCTTTTAATATTATATTTATTATGTTTCTAAAAAGTTTGTAACAACAAGACTCGAACGCAAGACTTTTCATTTAGAAAAACAAGGAATCAACCACTAAATCATTATTGACTTTGCGAAAAAATATCTCTATATATGTTTCTTATAGTATAATGGTGCCACCATTTGAAAATTTCTATGTGTCCGTCCCTGCATAATACTCTTGAATGGTGGGTTGAGGAGTAGAAGAAAAAAAACTGGCATGAACGGTGTGATGGGTGTGGTAAGATGTTACCACTTATGATACTCTTATAAAAATATTAATATGTGTATAAGCCATAAGGTGTTATTATATTTTAGTGATGTCACGTTTGTTACTATGAAAGCTTGTTAGATGTAATTTTTTTATTATATTATACATTAAATACATAAGAAAAAAATTGCTAATATTTATGATGTAGTATATTATGTTTTGAGTCCCTACTTCGTTCTTGGTCTTCATTTGATAGTTATGGTTTGCATTTTGTTTCATCTTACTAAATAATTTCTTTTCTGGAATTAATAAATATCGCACTCTAGATCTAGAAGAAGAAAAAACATGATACATTTTAGGATTAACCACTGATGACTAACAAAAACATGTTTTTGTCGCATACATTTCTCAATCAAGGATGTAAAGAAAAATCCAAACCTAGAAATTGATTTGTTCAAATTGAACAAGTTTGATTTTCTACTAATTCAGAACATTGTTGCAAGTTGATTTATGCAAATCCACTTTCTTTCTTTGTTATTTCCTCCAAGAAGAAGAATGGGAAGAACAAAGGAACCAAAGGGAAAGAAACAAAGAAAGAGTGTAGGGTTGGTGAGAGAGACATCGAGTTGCATACTTGCATAGGGGGATGGGGAGGGGTTATATGGTTGTTGTACTTGTCGAAAAAGTCACTTAAGGAAGTCAACGGTGATGTAGTGAGAGGAGAAGAAAGATAAAGCGTATCGGCTCAGCAATGGAGGTCGGTCATGCATAAACACCCCACGGAGGAGGTTGTTGCTAAAGTGGAACTGAGTTGCTGCTTGCCGATGAAATTGAGTCAGTTACAGTTTTTATATGTAAGCAATAAGCCAACAATACTCGTAGGGAAGGTCCTTAGATAGGAGAGAGGATGCAAAAGTGGGGTAGTAGGGCGGTTTTGCATTAATTAAAAATGGTGTAATAACAAAAAGACTAAAACACTCCTTATCTAACAAACTTTTACTTACAAATCATAGACCAAAAAGGTCAAGAAACACAAATCATGAATGACTATCGGTGTAACAGGTGAAGGCCAGGGATGAAAAATCAAAATTTTCGACAAACAACGTAATTACTCTTAATGATATATGAATGTAAAATGTATAAAATAACCTTGATTTCAATCTTCTACGTAGTTATCTGTTTACGATATTTTAATACAACAATAAGCCAATCCAAACATCGTTAGTTGTTCTTCCATCAATAAACACTGTTTTTAAGTGTTAGCGACCATGATTTCAACCACTTTCAGTTGTTAAACTAAATGCACTTCTCACCCTCCAAATTCATCGTCAACAAAAGAGCAGCAGAACAACAATGCTTATCCCTCCTCCAAACCTGCACCACGCTCCTTAATCTCCACCAAATTCACTCCCAAATCCTCAAATTGGGTCTCCAAAACAACCCACTAGTGCTCACCAAGCTCACTTCAACATCATCCGATCTTAACTCCATCGACTACGCTTCACTCATCTTATTCGCCTCAGATGCCAAAACCCATCTCTACGACACTTTTCTCTACAACACCATCATCAGAGCCTACGCCCAAACCAACCAATCCAAGATCACAGCTATCGATGTTTACAGAACCATGGTGTGGAACGATGTCACGCCTAATAAATTCACATACCCATTTGTGCTCAAGGCCTGTGCTGGTGTTGGGAGGTTGAGTTTAGGGGAATCCGTTCATGGGTGTGTTGTGAAGTTTGGATTTGACGACGATTTACATGTGTTGAATACCATGGTTCATATGTACTGTTGTTGTGGTGGTGTTGAGAGTGCACGCCAGGTGTTTGACGAAATGCCTAAGTGGGATTCGGTGTCGTGGAGTGCGATGATTGGTGGGTATGTTAAAATGGGGATGTCAACGAATGCTGTTGAGTTGTTTAGGGAGATGCAGATGGCTGATGTTAAGCCAGATGAGATCACTATGGTTTCTGTGTTATCTGCTTGTAGCGATTTGGGTGCTTTAGAGCTCGGGAAGTGGGTCGAAAACTACATCGAAAGAGAAAAGATTCCGAAAAGCATGGAGCTTTGTAACGCCCTGATCGATATGTTTGCGAAATGTGGGGATGTGGATAAGGCTTTTAGGCTGTTTCGAAGGTTGGACTCGAAAACCGTCGTTTCTTGGACTTCCGTGATCGTTGGTTTGGCGATGCATGGCCGTGGTTTGGAGGCCGCTTCGTTGTTTGAGAAGATGAAAGTCGACGGGGTGGCACCGGACGATGTTACGTTTATCGGGTTGCTTTCGGCTTGTAGTCATTCTGGGTTAGTCGATGAGGGTCGAAGATATTTCGATTCCATGATTCAAGAATTTCGAATAACGCCTAAAATTGAGCATTATGGTTGCATGGTTGATCTATTCAGCAGGGCTGGGTATGTCAAAGATGCACTAGAGTTTGTGAACAAAATGCCCATTCAGCCAAACCCGATAATCTGGAGGACGTTGACCGCCGCTTGTCGGCTCCATGATGAGCTTAATCTTGGCGAAAGCATCACAAAACAGTTGATTGAAACTGAGCCCTTACACGAATCTAATTACGTCTTGCTTTCCAACATTTACGGGAAAATGTCTGATTGGGAAAAGAAGAACACGATTAGAGAAACGATGGGCGAAAAGGGGATGAGAAAGATCCCGGGGAGTACCATGATTGAATTAGACAACAGAATCTACGAATTCGTTGCAGGCGATAGAACACATGATATGTACAAAGAGATCCACGAGATGATCGATGAGATGGGGAGAAAGATTAAGATGGCTGGATACGTTCCTACGACATCTGAAGTGTTGCTCGACATCGGTCAAGAGGATAAAGAAGATGTGCTGAATAGACATAGTGAAAAACTGGCGATTGCGTTTGCCCTTTTGAAGACGCCACCTGGGACTCCCATTCGGATTGTGAAAAACTTGCGGGTTTGTGGTGATTGTCATTCCGCAACGAAGTTCGTTTCCAAGATCTATAACCGAGAGATTTTAGTTAGGGATAGGAACCGATTTCATCACTTCAAAGATGGTGTTTGCTCATGCAAAGACTATTGGTGAAAGTTGATGCAATTCAGCAAGTTACAGCTTACGAACGAGCAGCTGGAGAAGAAGAAAGCTGCAAGAGGTACATTTCGATAGCTCTAACAAATGCATACAATGATTGTAGTGAAATAAGACTTCAGACTTCAGCACCTCTTAACAAAAACAAATGGTCTTAAGGGTTTTCCATTAAGTAGTGTAAGGATAAAGTTGTCTGTGTGGATTAATCTGTCTGTATAGACCGGGAAGGTTTTGTTGGAGAGAGTTTTTCATAGATGGAAAAAACATGTTCTTTAATTGGGCACAAGTATGGAAAAATTTGGCTTTCTGCATAAAGATCAACACTAAAAGCTTATTAAATAAGCCACTTCCTATATCATTAAGCCTCTACCAAACAGTCATGTATAACTGATAGAATAAGCTAGAGTCTCGTTAGGCTCATTAAGTTGCTAACAAACAAGCCCGTCTTGTATATATAAAGCTGTCTGTGGACTAACATAGATTGAAGAGCTTTTTGTTTGGGAGGTATTTTTCATAGATGGAAGGAAGTGAGTTTTTCATTTGGGATATACATGTCTGAAAAAAACTTGGCTTTCTGCATAAAGCTTTACCCTAAAAGCTTACTGAATAAGCCACTTTCTGTATTAATAAGCCACTACGAAACATGCCTATGTAGCTGACAGAATAAGTTGGGAGTCCCATTAAGCTCGTTAAACTGCTAAGAAACAATCCCTTATACTCTTAGGGTGCGTTTGGTACGCAGACAGGATAGGACAGGACAAGGTAGAACAGGACAGGACAAGACAGGACAGAACAGCTGTTCAACGTTTGGTAAGTCATGACAGGGCAGGACTGGACAGAAGAGGACTGATTAAATGATCATTTTACCCCTGGTGAAATTTATAGCAAGTTCTGGTGTGTCCCACATATGTGCCTGCCAAACATGGGACAAGCCTGTTCTGTCCTGTCCTGTCCCATCCTGTCCAGCGTACCAAACGCACCCTTATTGGACATACATTTATTTTCAAGCATTTCATTTTGGGGCAAAGGAATTACTTATGCAAATCAATCGAACTCGGGACAAACATGTCTAAACAATAATGTTGAAATATACGTATACTTCATTTCACGAATGAGTTATTAACAAAAACAACTAGAATTCGGTTTCCATAAGATCCATGATATTAGATACCGCGATGATTACAAGCTTTCGTAAGAACCAATGTCATCGTTCCCTTCGGTCAAAATCAAAGGTGGGATGCTTTGCTCATGATAAAAGAAATTATCTGGATCAACTGCACCCTTCACCATTGCCAACCTCCTGAAATTGCCATTAAAATAGCTAATTCCCCATTTCATGGCTTCTGAGTAACTTGTGTTATCTGCATCACCATTTGTACCCAAATCCAAATCCCTATAATTCACATAAGCTGCCCTTGGATTCTTAGACACATATGGTGTCATATTCTCATGAATCCTTCTCATCCAACTTACATGCTTTTCTGATGCTTCAATGCTTCCATCATCCCATTTCTCAAAATACTGTATGTTATACAAATACCCTTTTCGATAAGCGTAGGGCGTTTCCGTTTCCTCGATCTCAGCCATCCGTCCACCGTGAGGTTCCATTATAAGAATCGGATTATCTTCCTCCAAACACCATTTCCATATCTCCTCCAATCCCTCTTTGGGTATCGGGTCTTTCACGTAATCCGATTTACCGTTGAAGTAGCTTCTGGGCTCGGGTTGCCGATCTCGAAGGACATCGATGGTCGATCCTGCCGGATAAATCGAAAAATAGAGCACCGATTCAACCCAACTCATTTCACTACAATCTTTTTCCTCCAAACCCAGTTCTGGAAAACCATCTTTAACCGCTTCCATGAGCTCATCAACGCTTCCGAGAAACATCGAGTTGAATATAACTTGAATCGTTCGGTTTCCGGCCCCGTCTAAAGTGGGTTGTATTATAACTCTAACGAACAAATCTTTACTCAATTCGTGCCCTTTGTACTGCCACGTATTGAAAAGATCCGTAGCTCCTTGATCTAAAGTCTTGGAAAGGCTAAAAACGGAAATTTTTTCAGGAACATCGACAAGATTGACCTTCCATGCTACCACAATACCGAAACTCGCACCCCCACCTCCTTGAATCGCCCAAAAAAGATCCTCCCCCATTGATTCTCGATCGAGAATCCGACCGTTAACATCGACGATCTTGGCATCAACAACGTTATCGGCTGCGAGCCCGTACTTTCTCACCATAGCACCAAACCCCCCTCCACTCAACTGTCCACCGATTCCAACGGTTGGGCAAATCCCAGCCGGGAATCCAAGATTCTGACTTTCTTGCGATACCCAGTAATACAATTCGCCGACCGTTGCACCCGATTCGACCCACGCGGTTTTCTCAGCCGATTGGATCGTAATCTTTCGTAGCTCTTTGAGGTCAAGAACAACGAATGGGAGTTGATCATGGGAAGTGTAGGAAAGGCCTGCGTAGTCGTGGCCGCCACTTCGGATTCGGATTCGGTATCCGAAAGTTTTGGAGCAAAGAACTGTGGATTGGATATGGGAATAGCTTAAGGGTGTGATTATAGCTGTTGGTTTTGGAGTTGTGGGTGTGGAAAATCTGAGGTTTACGATGGTTGATTGAAGAACAGATGAGTAGTTTGTGTCTTTTTGGGTGAAGATAAACTGTGGTTGTGTGGTATTTGGTTGAGAATCTTGAAGGCATTGAAGGAATTTATCATCCATTGGGTTTGAATGTGTTGAAGGACTTAAAACCATGAGAACAAGTAGCAGAAATGGTGGAAACTTAGTGCCAAACTTTGGGTCCATGGTTTCTTTTAGGTTAGAAAAGGAGATTGTTACTTATCATAATGTATACATTGTGTGTGTATATATAATAAACCTTATCTGAAAACGTTTAAAATACTTTTTATTGTATTATTATATATTATTGTATCAATGATGAAATGGGGTTGATTAAAGTGTAAACCATATAGGGCAAGTCAACTTAAGATTGCTGCAAAAAAAAGGATTGCTTAAAAAACCCTTTTATAAGATAGATAAACGACGTTACTGTAAATTATTTGTTTTATATAGATAGAGATTGACAATAATATGTAATTTTACACTAAACGAGGTTCTGTAGTCGCATGTGATTTGGTCATTTTCGTGTTTTCTTATTTTAATGTAATTCTTATTTAATCCTTTTTGTACAAACATATGCATGTGTGTGTGTCTAGAGAGAGAGAGA